>CAMRHE010000262.1:2842500-2905000 GCA_947044405.1 Leptodactylus fallax
AAGATATCAAATTTAAATTTTTTGGTTTAGAATCAACAACGAGTGGGACACAATTGTGAAGTGGAACAAAATGTATTAGATATTTTAAAACTTTTGTAAAAAATAAAAAACTGAAAAAAGTGGGACGTACAATATTATTCGGCCCCTTTACTTTCAGTGCAGCAAACTCACTCCAGAAGTTCAATGAGGATCTCTGAATGATCCGATGTTGTCCGAAATGACTGATGATGATAAATATAATCCACCTGTGTGTAAACAAGTCTCTGTATAAATGCACCTGCTCTGTGATAGTCTCAGGGTTCTGTTTAAAGCGCAGAGAGCATCATGAAGACCAAGGAACACACCAGGCAGGTCCGTGATACTGTCGTGGAGAAGTTTAAAGCCGGATTTGGATACAAAAAGATTTCCCAAACTTTGAACATCCCAAGGAGCACTGTGCAAGCGATCAGATTGAAATGGAAGGAGTATCAGACCACTGCAAATCTACCAAGACCCGGCCGTCCCTCTAAACTTTCATGTCAAACAAGGAGAAGACTGATCAAAGATGCAGCCAAGAGGCCCATGATCACTCCGGATGAACTGCAGAGATCTACAGCTGAGGCGGGAGAGTCTGTCCATAGGACAACAATCAGTCGTACGCTGCACAAATTTGGCCTTTATGGAAGAGTGGCAAGAAGAAAGCCATTTCTCAAAGATATCCAGAAAAAGTCTCGTTTCAAGTTTGACACAAGCCACCTGGGAGACACACCAAACATGTGGAAGAAGGTGCTCTGGTCAGATGAAACCAAAATCCAACTTTTTGGCCACAATGCAAAACGATATGTTTGGCGTAAAAGCAACGCAGCTCATCGCCCTGAACGCACCATCCCCACTGTCACACATGGTGGTGGCGGCATCATGGTTTGGGCCTGCTTTTCTTCAGCAGGGACAGGGAAGATGGTTAAAATTGATGGGAAGATGGATGGAGCCAAATACAGGACCATTCTGGAAGAAAACCTGTTGGAGTCTGCAAAAGACCTGACACTGGGACGGAGATTTATCTTCCAACGAGACAATGATCCCAAACGTAAAGCAAAATCTACAATGGAATGGTTGACAAATAAACGTATCCAGGTGTTAGAATGGCCAAGTCAAAGTCCAGACCTGAATCCGATCGAGAATCTGTGGAAAGAGCCGAAAACTGCCGTTCGCAAACGCTCTCCATCCGACCTCACTGAGCTCCAGCTGTTATCCAAGGAAGAATGGCCAAGAATTTCAGTCTCTCGATGTGCAAAACTGATAGAGACATACCCCAAGCGACTTGCAGCTGTAATCGCAGAAAAAGATGGCGCTACAAAGTAGTAACTTAAGGGGGCCGAATATTATGACACGCCCCACTTTTCAGTTTTTTTTTTTTTTACAAAAGTTTAAAATAGCTAATAAATTTCCTTCCACTTCACGATTGTGTCCCACTTGTTGATTCTTCACCAAAAAAATTAAAATTTGATATCTTTATGTTTGAAGCCTGAAATGTGGCAAAAGGTTGAAAAGTTCAAAGGGGCCGAATACTTTCGGAAGACACTGTAAATGCAGCTGATCTCCAACACCGGAAACAACCTATAGACCAAAGCAGCCATATTTTTCGAAACACAAACAGCCCCTTTACACTTATTGTATTGATAATTATATTTGCTTAAAAACCTCACATCTGGCATCTCCATTTTTGTTCCTTACAGAATTCTTTTAAATATAGTCATAATGCTGCTGATCCAATATGTAGCCCACCAACTATTTACATATATAGTCATCATATCTATACTGACTAATTTCTTAATATATTATTATAGTGCATAGCCAGACCTGAAGGAGTTTTCGGACCTTACATATAGTAATATAAGCACCTCACTAATAGTGGGGGGACAGATTTATTAGGCCCCTCTGCCAGTTTTTCTGGTGTAAAAACATTACAAAATCTCAGGTTTGCTAAATTCTAAATGCAATTGTGACAAACTGTTGCAAGTGACGTCTTTATGCCGTCCTTGGTGCTTGTTGAAAATGGCATGCGAGTGGGGTCATCAGCCTGGCGCCAGATATTATTTAAGCTACTTTTCTGCCATAAATGAAGACTGAAATCTATGCCAGCTACAAGCATGCAGGGCAGCAGATAAGGCAGGATCGGTGAGTAATGCAACAGAAAAGTAGCGTTACGTGTCAAGACAGGGAGTAATTACAGCACTGCATTAAATCTTGTAATAGAGGCAATATCTGCCAGAGGGGAGAAAAACTATGGGAACTTAAGTACTTTACAAGATAATTCCATCCGTAGCAAACCCTGGCAGCGTTAAACCAAAGGTGCTGCACAGAACTGGTCAAGATAGAAGTATTTTATTCTCATTGTCATTATCTGATAGTGGCATCACCTGGTCAGCATTCAGACACATATAGATACTTTTAGAATCTAAAAGGTGTCTTCAAAGCTAGTAAAATAATGAAAAGTCTGACATCCCTAGGAAGAAAGTTGAAATATATTAAATTATCTCAGGATGATGGACCTAAAGATGAAACGGTGTTAAAGAGTGGGTATATATTTTCAGGCTTATAAAGTTCCAAAATGAAGTTGGCGCATAGCTGGTTATACGATGATGTAATGACTGTGCCTTTCTAATATGCCGACAATACTATATCTAGATTATGTATAAAATACCCCAAGCCATATCTGTAAGTACTGTGAATCCTGGAGCAGACTCTAATGATGGCTGAACCCTGCGTGCCCAGAATTAAGTAGGGGTAAGCCTGACATGGAATTATTCAGACTTACACACAGTAGGTCTGTGGCAACCCACAATGGCTTCCAAACCGTGAAAGGAATCTGTTTTCCAAGTCTATTGTGGTTTCCCCAACTTTTTCATCTCGTGTCAGAGCGTCATAATCATATACAGAGATCTTCAGATCTTTCTCCTGAGGTAAGAAGCAGCTCAGCTCATACATTCTGCAGGGACAAGGATTAGGACATGTAAATTAAAGAAAACATGTTTAGGTTACACAGACTGAAAGGGGTTTCCAAGACCAGGAATAGATTTAGATCGGAGATTGGGTTTTCTGCTCACGAAACTTCTAGATTTAGAAGATCTGCTCCACAGCCAAATGCAAGTTTACTGTATGATCCAAGAATATAGACAAGCAGAAAAATATGGTAAATAGGTGGGGAAGAGAGATTATAACAACAATGAGAATATTCAGTGGGGCCACGCTGGCTGCCAGGAGTTCGTAATGAGTAATGCCTGCTCCTGATTTTTTTTTTACAAAGAGTAGCTTTAATAACATACTATAATATGGCTGCTTTCTTTAAGGAAAAGCACCATGCCTATTCGTGGGGTGTGTCTGGTATTGCAGCTCAGCTCTATAATTTGACCAAGTTGCAATATCTTGCACAACCTGTGGACAAGTGTGGCACTGTTGCCAAAATGGCACCTTCAATAGGTCATTACTTTCTGGCTGAAGCAGAACTACAAATACTTCCTTCTCTGCATTCATTTTACACAAAATACTATTAATATTGAGCATATTCTTCCTGCTTTTTTGGTCCAAATGCAGGAGAAAGTGTTATAAGGGAGCAGAGTTCCCATTATTACATTTGTTAGCCAGCAAAATCAATTCTTACCTAGCCACGGGATAATTGATAAATGTACGATCCATGGGGACTCCGCCACTAACATCCCAATTACTAGAACAGGGGTTCCAAACCCCCAATCTAGGAGGAGTTTGAATGGAGTGATAGTCACACATGCGCCCTACCGCTCCATTCAATGTCTGTGGGACTAACAGGTTTTGCTGGGATATCCTTTCAATAGTATCATATGCAGAGTAAATGCAGGAGGTCGCAAAACAGGAAGTCTGTGTCATGTAGCTTTAGCCAATAGCAGCAGAACAGGAAGTGATGTTAAATGGGGGAAAATAGGGGAGTCATTTTAACAACTGTTGCCATATGCAGCAGTAACAGGCAGCAGTAGTTATAGCCATCTTGCAAATAAATAACTCAGCTAGCAAAACTAGATTAATTTCTACGTAGGCTAGTGTTATGCCAAGAGAAAAAGATTCTTTGGATTCCGTGTAATAGAATAAAGTTATAGAATAAAACACTGGACTATCAACAAAAGCTTAACATTTTATTAAGAAAGGCATAACAAGATATCAAACTGTGGTCTAAATCAACACTTACAATAAAGAAAGGTATAAAAAGATATCAAAGTTAAATCACAAGGTAATCAAATGAACACTTACAACACTGCCAAACTTCATTGATTAATTCCGATAAGGGTAGCTTCAAGAAATATCACCAAGCCGTTGTGACAGGACTCATCATGCAGCGTCAGGCGTCCCCAATAATCTGCAGTCAAGGTTGCAACTACGGCTAGGAGATATTAACCTCTCTTATATACCCTTTGTGTGCGTCATAAGAGTGGGCGGTTACAGAAGTGTTTACACCTCTGTAAGGCTTTTACTCGTCTCCAGACTCACATTCTTGTGAAAGGGGCCAACTTCCACTGGAATGTTTTCTGGGACACGTGCACTTCACACAGAGTTAAACTTTAAGCTGGCTTTTATGTCCATGTAAACATCACCTCAAACAGAGTTGAACTTTGAGCTGGCTTTATATCCATGTAGACATAGCCTCATACAGAGTTAAACTTAAGGTTACTATGAGCTGGCTTTATGTTCATCTTGTCAGGGGCAGCCATTTTATCAAGGGCAGCCATTTTGGTTTTTTGCATTACAGCTAGATGAGCGAGAGGTTCAAACCATTCATTCATAGAAAATAGCACACAATATCAATATCTATTCCGATATTTCCATTTCTAATAATATAAAAGAAAAAAGCGTGATACCATGTTGACTTGTAGAAGATCCTATGACATACCTTCCGAAGACTGGATTCAGAGTGTTGGGTATGTAGTTATCACGGTCCTCAATGACTTTCTTACTCAAAGTAATTTTGACGTAAGGATCGCACTAGAAGTAAACGCCACAATAAATGCAACTTAGAATTTGGATAGAGATGAGATGAGCAGAGACCAAACATGGGAGAAGTGGAGCACTCACCAGCCCATTATTATCCTTGGGTTGAAGATCTATTCCTCTGATGATATAGATACGAACAATGCATTCCTGGGGACCGCTGTCCGGCAGCTCCCGGAATTGCCGAGGGAGGGGCTTGGATGCCTGGGTCATCGGGGGAGAGGGTAAATACGGAAAGATCCCTGCAAGAAAGTCAATAATTGGTTGAGCACTGCACCGTCCAAAGATTTAACATCGGGTCCACTGTTCCCATATTTGGTGGATAGGAGACAACTGTTTATTCTGGGACTATCCCTTTGTATACATATTTAGTTGCCTTACTTTAAGCAGTATGTGTTGGGTCGTTACTTTGTAACAGAGGATAGAGCCAGTGCGGGACGCTAGCAGCCCCCCCCCCCACACACTTATAGGGATATGACATTCAGTAGAAGCAGGGGTGTATTTACAGGGAGGCCGGTGGGGCATGTCGTACCGATTAGGGTGCCAACAAAATACTATCTTGTACAAATTATTTTATCCCTTCCCACAGTGAATCCCTACGTTGGAACTGTAAGGTGGTATGGACGCACACCATGACTAGTTGGGCTGTTAAACCCTTGTCCAGACTGTATGTGTAAGTGTAATGCAAGAGCAGTGTTGGCCAAGCTAGTGCTTCACGACTCGGCGTGTTAAGAGTTTGTATTACCCGTTATGATGTATTTGCACTGTGTTGGATGATATACATGTTCATGTTGCTTTAAATCGCTGCAGGTCATTGCATGGTCAGAATTCTGGAACTAGATCATGCAATGACTCCTTATACGCAAAACTAAATTGTGCCCACGAGTTACACCAGAGAAGCGCTGTGGTACTGTCCTTTGGTGCAGCATGTTTGACATTTGACCAGGTGAGTCAGGAGAGCCACATGTTCTGTTTGCAGAGAAGAAAGAGACACGCATGCCAGTATGTCAGCTTCTGCTTCAAATTGGTACACTTTCTCAGGCAGCTGGTGAGCAGGAGCCCAGGGCCTGCGGTGGAGGACGGTGCATCCCCTGTGATAGTGGAAGCATGATGTCCACCCTCACACACGGGAGGCCTACACAAGTCTCTCTACACTTTTGTGAGAGTTATCCTTGCACCAGACCAGCCTTACTTCACCATCTAAAAGTAAACAGAAGTATCCACAGAGTGAACCAAGTGTCCAACGCGTGTCCATTCCTTGTCAGTGGATCTCTGGTTTACCGGCAGGGGGGAGGCTCTGTGAGGAATTGATGGTGAAACAGCATCTGCCGGATGAGCGCTAGACTGAAAATGTCTGTAATCCAGGGACCCCCTGGTCGCTAGTGGATTGTCAACCTATTCCATATAAAATTAGCTTAAACAATTAAAATTATTTTTAAAAACAAGTATGTTACAGGAGTGGTCCCGCAAAACAAACCTTTAGACAGGATAAATAAGGTCTGTTCACTGATCAGGTGCGGGTTCCTTCCACCCCCACTTTTCACTAGATTAGGGGTCTCCAGACCCACATACAGTCGTGCAGTGAGGAGCTTGAACAGAGCCCTGGACTGGTGATAGCTATCCATTTCGGGACAACCCCTTTAAACAGAACAGGTCCCAGTGCATGGTAAAGGTTTGGGATCTGTAAACATCTGCAATCATATAAGTGACGATAAACAAATTACCTTAAACTCTCCAACTACAGAGGGGTCATCGTTATCTTCGGACTTTCCTCGGTACAGCTTAAAAGTTTCACAAAAATCTATCAGGCCGCTAAACTCTGCCACATCCTCCAGCTCGCAGTCATATACCTGTAGTGTGACGTATACAAGAACCACACTATTAACAAGAGACATGCAAGTGACACCACCGATCACGCAGCTCAGAGGGATAACTGCTGCACGGTATATACATACACTACATTTGGAGGAAGTTATATTTAAAATGCAAAGAATATTGGCAACTATGTAAACCTATAGCATTGTTACCTTTAGGGTATCATAACCTTTCTGCATATATTGGCCACATTTTTCATGTTCTCCGATCGAGGAGTAATATTTGCTCCACCAGTCAACAACTTCTTCCTCCTGTTGAGAAAAGAAATGGTTAAGAGATTCATCACCTGTCCATGTTTCCAGATATCCATACAGGCTGTATACAACTAACACACAGATGTTTACTGGGTTAAAGATCGCCACCTTCTGGATATGCTGCAAACTGCAGTTAGCAACACTTCTGTATTTTGTGCAGGTTTTCCGCACATCAACAGTAGAGAATATCAATAAGCACAAGAACGTCTACATTAGGAACAGACAAACAATTGGAGCAAGATTCATACGAATGTACCCATTATCGAGTAAATGCTGTTAACTAGCTGTTATATACACCAGTTCATATCTGCGTCCGAGGCTCCGTCACAGAGTCTGGCAGGAAACCCGGACGAAAAATTAAAAAAAAAAAAATTAAAATTAAAAAAAAAAAATAAAAAGGGACACCCAGTGGACCACTTATTATAGACAATGGGGTCTCTTGGATCCAAAGATGGACCGTTTATTCATTCTTCCAGCCCTGGAATGGATATGCTAATGCAGATGTGAATTTTGCCTTACTTGGCATTACTGGTACGGGGCCCGGCCATCAAATATGCTACTTTTGGGATACTTATTGTAAAACTAAACTATTATGTTTGGCGGTATACTAAACTTTGCATGCATATGACTAATAAAGGTAACTAGTGTCTTTTGATTTTGGTGGTTGATAAACATCATAACACCTTTTTTAGAAGGATTTCTAGAGGAGGATCTCTATACAAAACTCATATACACCATTTTCTCCCTATTTCCTAAAGTATAGAATAAATGCTAAAAAGGTATATGTGAATCCTAACCTAGAATAGTCAACATTGCAAACGATTGTTCAATAAAAAGAGTGCAGCTTGCCACCTAGTGGTCAAAAGAAATACTGCAGCTTTTAAAACCCTTTATAAAATAAAATTCAGCTGCCTGGGATATCCTAAATAAATGTAGACTCTACTGAATAGTCAGAAAGCCAAAGAAATAAAGTCTTAAATCGAGCAGATAATCTGTGACCTTCTGCAGGAATCCCCTCTTATGGGATTAGCATATTGATATATTTCCTCATAGATATAAGCAGCCAGGAAAATCTAGGCATTAGCAGCAGATAAGAATAACTTGGCCTGTCTGCCGCGACCATAATTCCCGTCTCAATTAAAGACACTTGAAATCTGGTTTATGCGGGATCGAGTGTCATTACGGGTTACTGAGCAAACACTGGAAAAATTATCAGGCCCGCAGTACGGCACGTCTGCCAGATATGAAACCGCTGGATAGAAAAGCCAGATTCGGTTTCCTCTGCATGAATATTAATCAGGAAAACTTTTAACCGGACACCTTGGGAAAAAAAGCTTCTCTGGTTTGCAGTATTTTGTGTTCTTGCTGCAAATGACATGAGCCTAGCAACTTGGAAATCTTGCAGGACACAATTTGTGGTAGGAATCTTAAAAGGAGTTCTCCCAGAATCAACACTTGTCACCTATCGTGATTATGTCCGAGATGGGCACAGTCTTTAGGACTGATATTTCATAGGCGTATTAAGTTGCCCACTGTTTAGAACTAATAGTGTGGCCAAAAATAATGCATCTAGGATGACAAAAACCCAATAAATTGGGCCAGAGTGTTCCTACATTTTATGGTCAACCTTGGCAAATATTTGTCCTAAGCAGGTTCCGCATAAAGTGTGGCAGATTTCTTTCCTCTCCCACCCCCCCAGGATAGAAAATAACTGATTGGTTGGACCCCCACTAATCCAGAGAATGGGGTGTTCCCACCCCCTCTGATAATTCAGCCTGACTGCACCCCAGTCTGAATGTAGGCATGCCCCTGCTGGATGGGACATGTCTGCAAACCCAATTCACTTCAATGGGAGCATCGGGGGGTAGCTGAGTGCTGTACTTGATTATTCAGCATCCTCATTCATGTGAATGGGAGCGTGGACGTGTCCCTACATTCAGACTGGGTGTGGTCAGGCTGAATTCACAACAGGGGGAAAACACACCCCGTTCTGAGGATCAGGCATCAATTCTTAAGCATGAAACCCCCCTTTAATCCCATAGGGCAGCTGTAAGTCAGAGGTCATTCGAGAAATCGAGATTCTTACCTTTTCTTGAAGCTAGTTTAACGTCAGCAAAAAAAACAAAACAAAAAAAAAAAAAAAAAAAAACACATGTTAGAACAGATCCAGAAATCTGGGAATATTTAATGTATTATATATAGAAAGAAGAGTCAATGTCACCGAGTGCACACAGATTATGAATTTTTATTTTCTCAGTTTATTACATACTATAAGTGCTAATCCAAATCATAATGATCAAATTATGACTCGCATGTACTGTACGAGCAACACACAGAACCGATGATTTTTAGGGTCAATTTGTTAAGTATTTGCATCTCGTATGTAATAAACGTGGAATTACAAAAGTAAATAAAATACATGTTCTTCAGAACCAAACAGATTAAAAAAAAAAAAAAAAAAAAAAACAAAAAAAAAACACCCCCCCAAACTTACCTTACCCAATTACAAAGAATTACAGAAAATGTGAAATCTGCACAAAGTGCCACAAATTACAGAAGAGTCTCCTATATCACTTAAAAAATATTGCATGCAATGGTTGGTGCCTAAATTACTATATATTCATCTAGACGCGATAGCGACTTAAAGTCAATCTCCACTTTATACAATCATGTTGTCTTTAGATCCAAAATTCGGTGCCGATTAGATTTCTTAATATATATTTTTTAGCATTGGAGCACCATTATTCTGATACCGAGCTCCAAATCCCTTGAAACTTTTAAGATGGCTACCTGCAGCCATCACAAGAGGGAATTTACTGCACCCTGCCTTATCACTAGTGTACAACAATGCACAACAGTAAGAAGTTGGCTCCCAAGCTCCCTCTAGTGGTGGCACAGAGGTAGCCATCATATACAGTGCCTTGCGAAAGTATTCGGCCCCCTTGAGCTTTTCAACCTTTTGCCACATTTCAGGCTTCAAACATAAAAAGATATAAAATTTTTAGTTTTGGGTGAAGAATCAACAACAAGTGGGACACAATCGTGAAGTGGAACGAAATTTATTGGTTATTTTAAACTTTTGTAAAAAATAAAAAAAATTAATAGTGGGGCGTGCAATATTATTCGGCCCATTTACTTTCAGTGCAGCAAACTCACTCCAGAAGTTCAGTGAGGAGCTCTGAATGATCCAATGTTGTCCAAAATGACTGATGAGGATAAATATAATCCACCTGTGCGTAATCAAGTCTCCGTATAAATGCACCTGCTCTGTGATAGTCTCAGGGTTCTGTTTAAAGCGCAGAGAGCATCAGGAAGACCAAGGAACACACCAGGCAGGTCCGTGATACTGTCGTGGAGAAGTTTCAAGCCGGATTTGGATACAAAAAGATTTCCCAAACTTTAAACATCCCAAGGAGCGCTGTACAAGCGATCAGATTGAAATGGAAGGAGTATCAGACCACTGCACATCTACCAAGACCCGGCCGTCCCTCTAAACATTCATCTCAAACAAGGAGAAGACTGATCAGAGATGCAGCCAAGAGGCCCATGATCACTCCGGATGAACTGCAGAGATCTACAGCTGAGGAGGGAGAGTCTGTCCATAGGACAACAATCAGTCGCACGCTGCACAAAGCTGGCCTTTATGGAAGAGTGGCAAGAAGAAAGCCATTTCTCAAAGATATCCAGAAAAAGTCTCGTTTAAAGTTTGCCACAAGCCACCTGGGAGACACCAAACATGTGGAAGAAGGTGCTCTGGTCAGATGAAACCAAAATCCAACTTTTTGGCCACAATGCAAAACGATATGTTTGGCGTAAAAGCAACACAGCTCATCACCCTGAACGCACCATCCCCACTGTCACACATGGTGGTGGCAGCATCATGGTTTGGGCCTGCTTTTCTTCAGCAGGGAGAGGGAAGATGGTTAAAATGCATGGGAAGACGGATGGAGCCAAATACAGGACCATTCTGGAAGAAAACCTGTTGGAGTCTGCAAAAGACCTGACACTGGGACGGAGATTTATCTTCCAACGAGACAATGATCCCAAACTTAAAGCAAAATCTACAATGGAATGGTTGACAAATAAACGTATCCAGGTGTTAGAATGGCCAAGTCAAAGTCCAGACCTGAATCCAATCGAGAATCTGTGTTAAGAGCCGAAAACTGCGGTTCACAAACGCTCTCCATCCAACCTCAGTGAGCTCCAGCTGTTTTCCAAGGAAGAATGGCCAAGAATTTCAGTCTCTCGATGTGCAAAACTGATAGAGACATACCCCAAGTGACTTGCAGCTGTAATCGCAGCAAAAGGTGGCGCTACAAAGTAGTAACTTAAGGGGGCCGAATAATATTGCACGCCCCACTTTTCAGTTTTTTATTTTTTGCAAAAGTTTAAAATATCCAATAAATTTCGTTCCACTTCACGATTGTGTCCCACTTGTTGATTCTTCACCAAAAAATTTACATTTTATATCTTTAAGTTAGAAGCCTGAAAAGTGGCAAAAGGTTGAAAAGTTCAAGGGGGCCGAATACTTTCGCAAGGCACTGTATCTTTCACAGCCACACTCCAAGCATTTTTTCCGATTATACCGCTCATTGGTACAGGGCATATGGTAGTCTACAGTGGGGTTTGTTCACTCACCCCATGTTTGCTTCTTTTAATAGATCCTACAAATAGGTCCCCTGCATAGTCATGTGATCAGCGGACTGACCTGCTTATTCACATAGTGGCTGGAAACCTATAAAGGCTTTCCCGGAACCCAGGAATTGTCCATACCGCCAGCTGATCTGGCTTCCAGAAGCTACAGTGAAAGAAGGAGCCGCATGCAGCTCTGCTCCTATTCGAGTAAAAAGGACCAGAGCTGCGGCCATACACTGTATAGTGGTTATTCTGGGATACTGCGCTTATTCCTTGACTAGGAGCAGAGCTGCATCCGGCTCTGCCTACGATTTAACAGGGTAAGCAGTGTGGGGGTCTGGGTACTGGACCTCCACTGTGTAGATGGTGGTGACCTATCCTGTGGATAGGTCAGGGGTTCGAAAAATGCTGCGGTCCTGACAACCCCTTTAAATCCAGGCTCAGGATAGACTTTCATAGAAACAATGACTTCCGGCTGCTGTGTGAATTGGTCAGTCTGCTGATCACATGACCATGCAGGGGACCTATTTGGAGATTCTATTAAAATAAGCAAACACATGGTGAATGAACCCACCATACTACAGATTACCTGTACTATGGACCGGGTTAGAGAAAAAAAAACAGCCAGAGTAAAGCTTTAAATCTATGTCTATAGGGAATTTGGTGGAAAGATGAAGCTTTGCCCAATAGAACACAATATAAAACCAATATGGCCTTGAAGGAAGGAGATTTACTTTAAGTGGCCAGCCGATGTAAAGTCTACAATTTTTTTTAAGTAATATATTTCATTGAACCATTGTGTAGATTTTGGAGAGATTAATCTGAATACAATGTCTTTCATTGTGATGTGAAATAAAGAATTTTGGTCTTCGTAGGTTTCACTCCAGGTTCTTATAAATTCTCTCCAAAATCTCTTCCCCGCAGAGTCCCAAGCATTGGTCCTGATGTACCCAGAGATCACCCATCAGTGCATCCTACTCGTGACATACATACATGCACTGTGGTTGGAGAGGCCAGTTTCCCGACTGCGGTTGACATGCTGCTTAACAGCTGGAAATTATATGTAATAAACTTGTGAAACTTTATACAATAACAACACGTAAAAAAAAAAAAAAAAAAAAAAAAAAAATTTAAAAGGCCAAAAAGTGACAATGAATGATATGCTCCAAAATAGGAAGTTCCGAATTTATATGAGCCACATATAATATTTAAAGGACTCCAGGATATGAAAAAGGGTGTAATGTCTTCATGTACTAGCACCACTCATGTCCATAGGTTGTGTCTGGTATTGCAGCTTATCCTCATTGACTTAAAGGGGACCTTTCACCACCTCCAACAAATCCAGTACTTTGCATCCTTGAATAGGTGCCTCTCGGCAGATGGTGGAGCTGTTGGAATTTTTTCGATATCTCCTACCATTACGGAACAATCCGTATTAGTTTCTACACAATAGGTGGTGTCAGGCAGGAGTAGGCAGACAGGGACCGCCCACCTGACAGAGAGCATAATTGTATGAAAGTAACAGCACTGATTTCTCAGGAACGATGGGGGCTAGAGAAAAAATTCTAACTGCATTGGAATCAGTGGAGCGGCGCCATGCCGAGAGTTGGAGTTGGTAGAGGTGGTGAGAGGTCCACTTTAAATGGAGATTAGCTGTAATACCACACATGGTCCAAGGACAAGAGTGGTGCTGTTTTAGGAAACAGTCTATCAGATGTATTAGAAACGTCATAAGTAATTATTATTACATTATAGACATTTGTCATATTTTATCAAGCCTTAACCACTTTATAGATTCAGAAGGTTAACATAACATTATACATGTAAGACCAATGTCCGACAAGTCCCATCAACGCGTTTTGGTTGTGACACGGGTGAAGTTAATCATGATACATTTGTAAAAAGCAATACTAAGTCATAGTAATACTAAGTCACAGTTGGATTGCTGTCAGACCAGAGGATATCCATATCTGATCAGTGAGACCGCCGATCAGCTAACTCAAGCGGCAGTGGTGCTCCAGTGTGCACTGCTTCTACTTCACAGGCCAGTGACATCACGTTTATTTCACACTCGGTCCATAGGCAGCTCAGCCCCATTCAAGTGAATGGAGCTTAACCACATCAGTCATTTCTATAGCTATTCTAATTTCCAAGAATAAAATATCCAATAAGCAAGTTTTTACAATCCTGCTTGATACTTAAAGTTAAATCACTCTGCAGCAACGATATTAGTCAGAATGAATAAACATGCAGAAAACTAGAAATGGCACAGAGTAAAAGCTCATTTACCCCAGCACAATGCAGCTGCTGGGGTCATACATATTCCCACTAAAGGTAGCCATACTGTACACTTCAGTGTACATTTAAGGTTAAACATTTAGTGCTCTCTCCTGAAGGAGGAGAAACCTTGCAATCTGGAAATGCACATCATGAATAGGTTTCCAATTCATGAACCCAACACCAACACAGAAGCTAGGCGCAATACATTTTAGAACCAAGCACGGTCCAAATAAGTCCTTTTTCTGGGTCATGAGTCTGAACTAAAAATGTCCTTGCTATCCTCATACTATCGACTAAACAGATCAGAGGAGGAGTACGTAATGATCGCTGCTAGACAATACTGAAGGTGTCAATGCTAGCCATCTGGCACTAGGTTCAAACTAGCGTTGGAGTCTCCAGAAGAAACTCCATCCCACATTACGCTAGACTTTATAGCCTATGGGGTCTACGGGTTTCTGCCTGTAACCGCTTTTTAAGTGGATAGGGCTTCCGTCTTTGGGTCCCCAAGCGGAACCAAAGGACAGAAACCCAAACACCATTGTGAACCTAGAGTTAGAAGTATTTTTCGAGGAGGCTATAGCTATAGGAATGTAGATCCATTGGAATCATTCCTTCAATGGCTTGCAGCAGGCACCATGAATATCCTCATCAGACCAATGCAGTACTATGGGCATGTAGCCACATGTTAATAAGACGGACATATGGAGAGTCGCATCAAGTTTTGTAGACCCTATCCTTTATTGCACTCTTCAAGGAGCCCTATTGGAAGCCTATCAGTCAATGCATTGGTTCCTAAGATATGGCTTTTGTAAGTAATGACTGGGTGCAAAAAATTAAGAAAAATATGTCATATATTTTACAATCTCTACATACTCATGTCTATTATATTTTATACAGATTACCTGGATTGCTCCATGTTTTCAGCTACAAAACTCCGCAAGAAGCCTTACATAACATAACATTTAATTTTGTAAATGTGGACATCCCTGGATCTGCAATTAGATCCATGTTGAGGGACCTTAGCATATCCTATAGGTTCACCCTCCCCAT
This sequence comes from Leptodactylus fallax, assembly GCA_947044405.1. Taxonomy (NCBI): domain Eukaryota; kingdom Metazoa; phylum Chordata; class Amphibia; order Anura; family Leptodactylidae; genus Leptodactylus; species Leptodactylus fallax. Next base: position 2,857,590 of record CAMRHE010000262.1, read on the forward strand.
AAACGCAACGGAAAGGTCTTAGGGTAATATCACCCATCTGTACTGGGCAATCGTATCCAGAGGTCAATTTTTTAGTTGACACTCTCAAAGACTCATATGCCTGCACTAAAATGTATTATCGGTTATATGGGAACTAAGTGAATAGACAAGCCCTTAAACCCATCAATAGGACATAGGATGACAGACTGACACAGAGGGACAGACACTTGTATACATTACTACCTTTTCTGGACTGCCCTTTTTGAGGTGAAACAGATCCCACTTGTCTTTCTGCTGTAGAAGAACGTCAGCAAGATGGTAAATATGTGCATGGTACATTGCTTGGAGGAGTTACCTTCAGCTCTTTGTTTTAGTGATGCGAGATTTGTAAGATGGGGGTTGGCGAGGGACCGTTAATATACACAGAGAAACATCAAGGAGGGTAAGCATAGGGAAAATGTAACAAAAGGCCTTAAACATAGTTATTACAAACACTGGGATTTAACCTACCACTATGTGAGTCCTGAGGTTACAACACCTGGATAGTCCTAGCGCTAAAGGACACGGTTGTCGGGTATGAGACAGGTTGGTGTTGGTAAAACATTGGGAAAACAAGTTATGGCGACCACTGGTCGAGACATTTTGTGCTCAGAAGCAAGGATGACGACAGTGTGCGGTACAATAAACCTGGTCATGCACAGTTAATTTTGTAAGGTGCTATACCCAACATTGACATAGTGCATACAAACATGGAAGCTGAAGCACAGGAAAGCTAAACAGAGAAAATATTACCTGACTTGCCAGTAATGGTTTGGTATCTTCTACATCTATGACGACATCACGAGGAGAGGAAGACGACAGAAGCGCCACTGAAAGACACCAGAGGGATGTTATGAAGACAACACTTGTCCATATCTCCTGTTAAAGTATAAGCACGTCATAGAGGATATGTACCACGCTTAGGAGTCTCTCTATAAGCCAAAACATAGGGTTGCTGCCTATATATGGCTAGTGTTGAACTAAGGTTCCTTGGGTCTGATAGATAGAATTACTCTGGGTCCACCCTCCAACAATCCCAAGGAAATAGACCATAGTACCTTCAAATTTGTGAGTCTTCTCCTGTAGTGTGTTAGAGCCTGGTCCCGATAGAGCAGTGATGGCGAACCTTTTAGAGACCGAGTGCCCAAACTGCAACCCAAAACCCACTAAATTATCGCAAAGTGCCAACACAGTCATTTAACCTTAAATTAACCAGGATCAGTTTTATAGTGACCGTGCAATGTTATTACAGCCTGTAATAATATCACATGTCTGCTGTAAAACAGATACTGTGTGATATAAATAGTGAAGGGCCACAGACAGTACAATGCGCTCTGAAGAGGCCCCCCCCACACAGTATTATATGCTTCACAGGCCCCCCCCACACAGTATTATATGCTTCACAATAGGCCCCCCTCACACAGTATTATATGCTTCACAATAGGCCCCCCCACACAGTATTATATGCTTCACAATAGGCCCCCCCACACAGTATTATATGCTTCACAATAAGCCCCCTCACACAGTATTATATGCTTCACAATAGGCCCCCCACACAGTATTATATGCTTCACAATAGGCCCCCCCCCCCACACAGTATTAGGCGCTTCACGGTGTCCCCCCACACAGTATTAGGCGCTTCATGGTGTCCCCCACACAGTAGTATATGCTTCACAATAAGCCCCCCCACACAGTAGTATATGCTTCAAAGTGCCCCCCCACACACTATTAGGCGCTTCAGTGTCCCCCACACAGTAGTATATGCTTCACAATAAGCCCCCCCACACAGTAGTATATGCTTCACACTGTGTGGGGGGGGCACTATTAGGCGCTTCACAGTGTCCCCCCACACAGTATTAGGCGCTTCACAGTGTCCCCCCACACAGTATTAGGCGCTTCACAGTGTCCCCCCACACACAGTATTAGGCGCTTCACAGTGTCCCCCCACACACAGTATTAGGCGCTTCACAGTGTCCCCCACACACAGTATTAGGCGCTTCACAGTGTCCCCCCACACAGTATTAGGCGCTTCAGTGTCCCCCCACAGTATTAGGCGCTTCACAGTGTCCCCCCACACAGTATTAGATTCTTCAGTGTCCACCACACGGTATTCGATGCTTCAGTGTCCCCAACACAGTATTAGGCGCTTCACAGTGCCCCCCCCCACACAGTATTAGGCGCTTCACAGTGTCCCTCACACAGTATTAGGTGCTTCACAGTGTCCACCACACGGTATTAGGCACTTCACAGTGTCCCCCACACACAGTATATGCTTCACAATAAGCCCCCCCACATAGTATATGCTTCACAGTGTCCCCCACACAGTATTAGATGCTCCACAGAAGGCCCCACACAGTAGTTTCTGTTATTTACCTTGTCCCACAAAGAGCTGCAGTCCCACGGAGCATCCTCCTTCTTTTGCTCGCAGGCGCTGATGATTTATGTCATCGCTCCCGCGTCGGGGCAGAGGTCACACTCTGCGGTCAGTAAGCAGTGGTTCCGCGGACCGCGGCCTACAGTGACAGCTTTCATCTGCATGTACATTTGCACATACAGTTGAAAGAAGCGATCGCTCACCAACGGGGAATCCAGTACCGGATTCCCGTTAGTGAGCGATCATTGCGACGGCGCGCGTGCCAACTGAGAGGGCTCTGAGTGCCCTCTCTGCCACGCGTGCCATAGATTCGTCATCGCAGCAATAGAGTATCCTCTTGTACTCTGGAGGGCCAATCCAACACTGCATGTGGCCACCATTCCATTAGATTTTAGTACTCCTTGCATTTCAAAAACGAACATTTGTCTGAATGCTGACCGTGTAATATTAGATTCTGCTGCAGGGAATTTGGCCATAGCTTCGCTGGAAAAATCAGCTGTTTTAAAAGGGTGTTAAGAGTGGGACTTGGAACGATCAGGGGCCGCATTCTGTATGAAGAAAATCTGCTTAAAGGGTATTTCCCACTTTATAAAAATGTAACACTTAGCCACAGGATAGATGAGAAATATTAGCTTATGATTACAAATATAGGGGTTTCGAACCCACACATTAGACGGCTGGAGGCTGCACCGATTACTAGTATGGGGGTCCCAAGTCCACAAGAAAAGGTAATAAATATTAGTTTGCCTGGGGCCATTAGTATGTGAGCCCTAGCCTGTTTTTCCTCCATAGCAGCACAACCGCAGCCATGAAGAGTTTGCATAGCACATCAGTCGAGCATGGGCTCCAGTTCTCCACATCAATTCTATGGGAGTTACCGCAACAGCCAAGTGACCAATGCTACATACAAAATCCTTTCCAACATGGTTATGCTGATGAGAACTAATGGGAGACTTAAGACCCGACTGCATTGCGTAGCGACATAGGGCACTATTTAATATAAAGCCGGCCTGGCAACATGGAAACATTTTGACCGAATTTTATTTTTGAGAAATACATTTATCAGTACAAACCAAGACATTCCACGTGTCTGTACCTTTTAATTCAGCAGCATCATCCATTCTTTCAGCATACGGGTCACAACGGAAGTGCTCAAGTGTGTCGATGGTACATTGCCCCACCACCGGCTTCCTTCCAAAGGGCCTATGATCAACCACTTTGATGATAATAGGAGGCACATACATTTCTTCTTTAGGCAGAAGCTACAAAAAGAAAGAAATGATAAAAGATAATAAATATATAGTATTTTGGTTTCTGGAATGAATACACACTATACAAAATGCAACCTCAGTTTCTCCTAAATGCTGAGCCCTGATTAGCAGGACAATCCCAAACTTGACCACAAAGGGACCAGGTTAATCAAAAGGGGCCCAAAAATGGGAATTTAGGAGGCGATCCCAGGGTGGGGATTACATGTTCCGATTTGGGTCATATTTTTAATGACGTTGACTTGAGGCTACCATGTGTATATAGTACTCCTGACTTACCACTTTCATGAAGAGAACAGAACTTAAGAAGTTGGGTGTCTTCTTCAGGTTCTTGATAACTGCAGACTGAACTATTTCTCCGCCACACTCCACAATGAGGCTGGGTGATGTGACCGATGCCATTTGATAGCTCTTCATGTTTCGTAGTCCCCATGTGAGGATCTATTACACATGAGAGATTTAGGAAAGGAAGGGGTAATGCGTAATAAAAAGGAAAAATACTAAAAAGAGTAATATCTGTATAGGATAAGAAATCATCATCAACCCAAATACAATGAAGAAACACTTACCTCGATGGCAGTGAGCTGAACCACTGGTCGGATGCCCTGAGGTACCATGTATAGTTTTGGAGCTCGCTGGGATGGCAGTATTGGAAGATTTGAACCATCCTAAAGAAGCAGAAATATATTATATAATATATATATATATATATATATATATATATATATATATATATATTTGTTTTTTATTTTTTTTGATTTATTATGCTGCATTGATAAAGAAAATATGGAATATCAAGGTGAATTGTCAGTGACTTCTACAGCTTCAAAGAGGAAGGTTGGACCCGACTGCAGGAAAAACTAAGTGACCCCAGATAAGACTGCAGTGCGGGTGGCATGGCTGGAACATGATAGTAGATAGAAAACAGTGATTGTGATTTTATCAGATATCCTGCTGTGACCAATATTTTTTACCCTAGACAACCCCTTTAACAATACATTAGTCATGCATACATTTAGATACAGGGTTATTAAAGATCATAAAAAGCTACCAAATAATTTTGCCATCGATAGAGATAAGGGTTCTTTACACCTAATAGAGGTGGCAATAGCAAAAATGATAAAATACATTCTAGGTTAAGTTAAATTGTGGGTTCCCTATTGCCATAGACCCATTTTTCAAGCTTAGGACATATTTACCAAGATTGACATGAACCACCTTCCCCTTCAAGCCTAACGGGCCCTGGCATCCACCCAATGCTGGCCATAGATAGAGATAGATATATATATATATATATATTTTTATATATATATATATATATATATATATATATATATGTCAGGTGCTTAAGCTTGAATTTGGTTTTGTTCTTTCTGCCTTTCAACCAAGGGAGTTTTTTCTACGTAAGTAACTACATGGGATGACAAGCGAAAACAATGATGCAATGGATGACAATGGTCATCATTATATTAGCGAGGATACCCAATAAATGAAGCTCCTTGGAGAAGGTGGAGTCATGAAAATTAACTGAAAAAAGGATTTGGAAAAAATATCAAGAGTTATCTGTCCTAGATTGCTTAAAATGGGAAACCGGTCTGGATTAGGGCTCATACACACTTGTCAGGTAGCTGTGCATTCCCTCAACACCATTGTATACTGTAGACTCAGTCAGGCACGAAATATAATTTGATTTCACCACATATTAATACATATAATATATAAGACCTTGTCACGCAGAATAAGTTCGGCTGCCACCAGGATGTCTCCGCAGTTTTTTCCCTCATTCGTCACAGGATACCAGAGTAGTTTCGGGGTGATGTCTAATCCAGAATTCAACTTTACTAAAGGCGAGCATATGCTTCTGCCTAAAAACTCATCCTTCCCCTGAAAAAAAGCAATGTACAAATAGAAACATATCATGGTAAAAACAAGCAATGCTAGAAAGTCTCCTGGTATATTAGAATGAGAATACGCTTACCACTTGGTCACTGTCAAATATTTCAATGACCACATTGGGCGGGTTCTGCGCTACCGCTAGTGGATCTCCATAGATTTCAACTTCATTGAAGATTAGCGTTTGGTCCCATGTTGGGTTCAGGGTACAATGAATGGTCTCTGTGGTTTTACTGCGGTGAAGGAATGATACATGTGCATAGGGGTCTAAAGTGAGACACAAACAATCTGGGTTAATATGTGTGTAAGTGATCCACATCCAGTCTATAAAACCTATGAATCTGCATTGTCACCTACGCTGATGCTGTTTAAGAACGGCATTACTTTAAGTGAGACAAACCATTTGGGCTGGGACTGAGCCGACGGCACGGCCCTTGACTTAGGACATTCTTCTAGGTACAGATTAGAGCAGTTCCTTTTGTTCCCAAGAAAAGACACAAAGTGGAGGAGATGGGCCATAGCCCTGCTCACTTTTATGAAACTTCCTGTGCATTAGAGACTAAGAGTTATTTTAGACGGACCTTACAACAATGATCCGGCCTATGAGCACTCTCTGTAGAATAAGCATTGCAGACATTTTCATGGTGTTTTGGGAGACATGATGCATAATTTTTGAGGAGAAGACTGCCCCAGAAAGAGACGCTGACTGATCCCAGGGAGTACTATTATGCAGATTCAGCTCCAACCTTGTGGTGTTCTAAGAACTGTTCCTCCATTGCATGGACGATTTTGTTACTCGCCTTACTTTAAGTAAGCTGTGAGGTGTTACGTCATTCAACACGGTCTGCTGAGTACTCTCTCCCGCATTCACCATGAAGGGCACTCCAACCACCATCAGGCTGAGGAGGGTTTACCACAGTGACGTGTCCCCGGTGAAACTACCACCACCGTATTCCACATTACAGACCCCCTTCATTACTGCACAAGTCCTGAGTAGTACGGAAGGTTGCTTAACCTGACTACAGCCATTGAACAACTACTACTCCCAGCTCTCCTCTACTGGGCTGCTACAAAAGGAAAGTGTAGAAGACACTTACTTTGATTGCATGCCATCATGGAGCCCCTGTCTATAATGTTTAGTTCATCAAAAGCTTTCCTCAAGAAACTAATAAGCGACAGAGGATGATGAAAAACTCCAAGACTACCAGGATTTTGAGGAGACTAAGAAAGAAAGGAGGTGGCGAAAAGGAGGCTACTATAGGGTAGGTGAGGCAGGGACAAGAAAGAGGAGACAGGGAAAATGGCAATAAGATGATATGAGGGAAATAGAATAATCAGATATTACATCCTCAACTTGAAATTCTATCAAATCGGCTGCATGTGTAACCTGAAACTCATGGGCCCCAGTGCAAAATACGTAATAGGCCGTTTGTCCTGTATCATTTATAATACCGATGTCTTCATGTGACATACAGGCATTTGCACCGCCCTCAGACCCCAGGACAGGGGTGCAACAGCTCCATCTGCAGTCCATACAGCTCCTGATTGTTTAGAACGTACCAGAGAAGCTGTCTTTATCCATGGGTGTGAGATTCCGAGCTTGATACAAGTAGCAGCGGAGATGATAATTGAAGACTCCTATGAAATAAGCAAGATACCTCCAATGTGAGATGTATTTTATGATGAAGTCTGCATTATAATTCTTACCCCAATAAATCTCCTATTCCCATAAACCCTAGCTCTGGGCCCACCAAGGTAAAAATACTGCACATATGAAAATTTATGGAGCTGCATCAGCCAGGGTACACATTCAGCTGCATGTATAGCGTCTATTAGAGACGAGTGAATCGAAGCTGACGAAGTGGAATTCGATCCGAATTTCAGGAAATATTTGATTCGCATCGAATCCAGATTTCCTCACGCAAACATGACCGCGGCATCCAAGGTGTTCCGCCATGCTACATTTCCCCCTCGGCCAATATGCATCTTCTGCAGCCCAGGGTTTGGTCAGTGAGCCCGGGCTGCTAGTAGCCCCGAGTGCCTGGTTGATCCTGCCCAAAAGTGAGGAAGTCAGCCTATGTGTCTACATAAGCTGACTTCCTCTATAGACTAAAATACATGTATATTGCAGTCTATAGTGCTGAACCAGCAATTCTACTTCACTATACAGGCTCTCTGCAGCCAGGAAATAGCTGTTCTTTTAACGCGATTCGTCACAAATTATTTCAGATCAAATCGTATTGGAAAATTCGGCAAATCTGTCAAATCGAATTTTGGAAAAATTGGCTCATCTCTAGTGTCTATATGTGAAAGGTTTACTGTTCAGATAGCTGACACTTTGGGCAGTGGGTACAGACCGCATGGTTGTACGAACACTGTGAATTACACATTCACTTACGATCATGTAAACTGCAAGACACAATGGGTGTGTTTGCCCCAAAGATATTGGTTGCAGACTCTTTCCCCTTCCCAGAGCTCTTCTTCTCCTCTTCATCAGTAGTTGTATCAGAGCCCTGCAAACAGATGACAAAGAAGATTTTAGATGGATGAACATTTCATAAAATACACAAACACAATTTAGAATAATTCTTTAAATATTTCATATTATTTAATTTAGATTTTTTATTATCGAACATGCATACATTTTATATAACGTGAGAAATGGTAAACTGATACATTCACACATTACTACATGTAAAATAAATAAATAAAAATAAATAATAGTGCCATATGGGTTAAATGTTTATATTGTGCCACCTAGTGCTCAAGTTTGATAAAACTAGTTATTGTATGTATTTTTAGGACATACATGGTATTATAACTGTATATTCTATTATGAATGACATTTTACAGAAAAACCTAAATCACCACCAGATCTATCTATATACGGTATGTGCCATTTGTTCATGCTTACAAGAGCTCCCTCCAGTTTGAAGATGGCAGAAGCGCCAATACTGTCAGCAGTAGCCATCTTCCTTCTCCAGCGCCTGCGGCGGAAAGTATCGGAACTGCGCTCTTTCAAGTGAAATTTCCACCCTATAAGGGCAGCATATTCCCAGCCCTCATGTTCCTCTTTGGAAGGCATTGCCTGTGAAATAAAGCAGCAAATGAATATATATTATATATACATAAATCCCTTCATATAGTCATTTTTTTTGGCTTTTGGCCAGTGGCACCAGCTAAAAGTGCTTATACAAAGACTGTGTATATAAAAAGTATGACAAGTGCTCCCTCTAGTGGACACACTCTAGTATTTCTTTAGTTTTGACCAGCAAAATTTTAGGTGTAAACTTAAAGGTGTAAATATAAAAAACACATGTAAATTCATTCACCTTTTTAGCAGTGGCGTTTGGATCCTTCTTCCTTTTCCTCACCAGTCTCCGGCGGCGGTGAGTGTGGTACATTTTCTCAGCGGCAACCCAGGATTTGGGTTTAGTGTCTGGGGGAATTGTGATTCCATACTCCCAACCTAGAATGTAAAATGATACATATATAAGCCAAAGACAACAACCAAAAAAGATAAATGGTGGACTGTCCCAACAGAGTACCAGAGGATCCTCCGGTGGGCCCAAGCGCTAACATAATAATGGTCCAGCAGAAGACACCAAATTTGAAGGGTACTATGGCCCATTTTTAAGGGGGGTTATTGGAGGGTGGGCCCCCAGATTCATCTTATCTGGTGGGCCCCAGGAACCTCAGTCCAACACTCCATATAGACCTCTGTATGATGTTACCGTCTTGCCCTGCCTGGCACTGCTGCTGGGTGGGTGTCTCAGTCTCTCTATCCCACCATGCAAAATAAGAATATTAGCAAAATAGTAGTTTTCAGTAGTAGCTGCTGCCTAAACTTCACCTCACATAGTTTCTGTCCAGGGGCCCTGTCAGTAGTCTGTTGCCTGGCTCTTGCCCTGAACAGGGGCCCTCTTAGCTCTGTGAGCCGGGCCTATATGCCCACACAGCAGCAGCCTTCAGGCAGCAGTAAGAGACTGCAAGATGATTGGTTATTGGGGCCCCTGCAGTGTGATTGAGAAGGTGGGGCCCAAGGAAGAAAGGATACAGGTTGGCCTCGCCCTGCACCTAGACATCATCTCAGCCACTCAAGGAGTCTATATACTATACATATATACTGGGTAGTTTCTAAAATATAAACCCAGTATATTACTCAGTGTATTACACTGATGTATAGCCATGTTGAGAAACTGTATGATGAGTATCTGTAACAAGTACAATGAGTATACTGTGCCGGAGTGAGCTGGGGGCCCACCTGGGTCAGGGCCCACTGGGGGATTCACCTCTTCACCTGGGGGCCAGTCCAAGCCTAGCTCTTGCTATGTATATGTGTCTAAGAAAGAGTCTCGTGACAACTCTCCCAAAATATCAGTCAGGCTCTGGAAAAAAGGTGTACCTCCTGGATGAGATGGCAAATCTCCAGCTATTAGGAGAACCATAAATTTTACTTTGTTTCTGGGATGTTGCATCATTAAAAGGCTGCCCTGGCCCCAAATACACATTTAGGGGGCAGTACGGAGTGATGTGAGGTGGTTTGGCCATAAAAGGAGGAACAGTCTGCAAGGAAAAAGACTTGGCTTCACCCAGACGCTACTGCCCTCTGGAGGACAATTAGTAAAGGTTGGCAAGTATGAAATGGAGAGATTGGGTTGTGAGCACTGAACATATTGCCGCCATTAAATAAATACAGATTTAGTTTAATACGTTCGTCCATGTATGACCATAACCATTGGGGCACAGCTTCCCTACACGCTACAAGGTCAGACATCGGACCAATGGCTTCAGCCTGTGCGGCTCTCGGATTTCTGTGAAACTACCATTCCCAGCATTCAATGGCAGGCTGACTCTTTCACGGCATGCTGGGACTAGCATTACATCTATAGAGTGAATTGCATAATAGTCATATAGAACATACCCTTCTCATCCACAGCCCGATTTATATCATAGATCCAGGCATCGTCTTCCCATAGCCAACCATATGGGCATTCAAACTCCCCGGGAGAAGGGCTTTTCTCTCCATTCTGGAAAATAGAAGTGTCCCTATATTAAGCAATCTAAAGACAATTACAATGGTAAAGTCAGCCATGACATCAAATGTTTACTTTTGATTTTCTAAACTAACATGGAATACAATTGGTCGTGATGATCAACATCCCCACGTCTGTGTGAATAAATCCATGGGTTCTGACTTTCTCCACTGAGCACCAGGTTAAACAGAAATGTAAAAGTGGGAGTTTTATCTTATTTTACACATCTGAGAAAATGTTGTCACCGCCGGGGCAAACTTTCTGCTTTCCAGACTATATAGAAAAACATTGTTCAGCTTTGATTGAAGTATTTTTTTGGGTTTCACCCCGTCAACACCAGTTTGGTGCTCTTGTAGATTTCAGCTATAATCTATGTAATCAACAGCACTATATAACACAACCAGTCCGACTCCTCACCACATCAGTGTACGGCTCATCGGGTTGTTTCCATTCACCACCAGGATACCGGCTCTCATTCTGGAACACTTCATCAGTAAACTCGCTGTGACCAGCGTCCGCTTCAGTCAGCAAACTGTAGGCAAACGCATCAGAATTTTAACGTAAAGCATTGTATGGAACTGTATACAATAAGGGTATGTTCACACAAGGGAATTTGACTGCAGATTCCGCCTCAAAATCACCAAATTCTGTCCTGAGTCTGCCTCCAATTGTATTCAAATGTTTTATCTTATTTTAGTGTCTTGCTCAGTCGTTCAAGTGGATTCGGCGGAGGTTTCGGCCACAGAATCTGCGGTGCGAGACCCCCCGCTGGATAACCCATTCATCTGAGGGTAATCATTGAGTAAAAGCAATGGGGCAAAGCCTAGGGTCAGAAAGTGGAGAGGAATTTGAGGTGGAAGTCGGCCTCAAATTCCTCTTCAATTTCCACTGTGTGAACTTACCCTATAGGTCCCATACACATGACCGATGCAGATCGAAGCTCTCCCGATACTCCGTTCTGTTCCTTAGACAACAGTTCTGTCCTGTTCTGTGGCATCAGAACAGAAATCAATAGGAGAAAGAAGGCACTCTGATGCCATCCGAGTGCATTCTGCACTATCCCCAACCCTCAGTCATGTGCATGTACCCGTAGACTTTATTTTTAAGAAGAAAGTTTTTTTTTTATTATATGCACTTTTCATAGACTTTCTATGAGCCTTGTAGACTGCTGAGGAGAGCTGAGCAGGCCTGATAAGAAACTGATGGCCACAGTACTCAGCCAGGTGCTTCCGCACCTAAATTTTAGCTACTGGTGGGGATCTCATCATACGTACATCTTCTGATCAAAACTTTTGACATGTCACACTCACCATGTCATGTGACATGTTTGTTGAAATCATAGATGGTATTTAGAGGGGGATTCCATCTGCACCCAACATGGCCATGATAAGAACATGCAACAGTTACGGATACAGCTGAACGTAGCTATTCTACGCAATTTCGGTAACTTACATAATAGGTCAATAGGAGTTAGGGAAACAATGCAGCACAGCTACTCTTTCCGTTCAGCTATTGCCGTAATTTCTGGCCATCTTAGGGAGGTATCAGTGGAGTCACTTGAAGACCCTAGGCTCCAGTGCTTACTTTGTAATGGGGACCCATTCCTACAGGATGCCATTTAGAATACTGGTATATTTTATAAGGTAGAGAAACTTTTGGACCTTTGGGACCCCCCAGGGATCAGGGCCAGTAGCAACCGCTATCGCTGCATGCACTATAGCAGTGATGGCGACCCTTTTAGAGACCGAGTGCCCAAACTGCAACCCAAAATCGCAAAGTGCCAACACGGTAATTTAACCTTAAATTAACCAGGATCTGTTTTATAGTGACCGTGTAATGTTATTACAGCCTGTAATAATATCACATGTCTGCTGTAAAACAGATACTGTGTGATATAAATAGTGAAGGGCCCCACACAGTACAATGTGCTCTGAAGAGGTCCCCCCACACAGTATTATATGCTTCACAATAAGCCCCCCCACACAGTATTATATGCTTCACAATAAGCCCCCCACACAGTATATGCTTCACAATAGGCCCCCCACACAGTATTATATGCTTTACAATAAGCCCCCCCACACAGTAGTATATGCTTCACAGTGCTCCCCCCACACAGTATTAGGCGCTTCAGTGCCCCCCACCACACACAGTATTAGGCACTTCACAGTGCCCCTCCACACAGTATTAGGCGCATCAGTGTCCCCCACACAGTAGTATATGCTTCACAATAAGCCCCCCCACACAGTAGTATATGCTTCACAGTGCCCCTCCACACAGTATTAGGCGCTTCATAGTGCCCCTCCACACAGTATTAGGCGCTTCACAGTGTCCCCCCCCACACAGTATTAGGCGCTTCACAGTGTCCCCCCACACAGTATTAGGCGCTTCACAGTGTCCCCCCCCACACAGTATTAGGCGCTTCACAGTGTCCCCCCCACACAGTATTAGGCGCATCACAGTCCCCCCCCCCCAGACAGTATTAGGCGCATCACAGTGTCCCCCCCCCAGACAGTATTAGGTGCTTCACAGTCCCCCCCCCCCACACAGTATTAGGCGCTTCACAGTATCCCCCCCCCCACACAGTATTAGGCGCTTCACAGTGTCCCCCACACAGTATTAGGCGCTTCACAGTGTCCCCCAGCAGTATTAGGCGCTTCACCTCCCCCTCCCCCACACACAGTATTAGGCGCTTCACAGTGTCCCCCTACACAGTATTAGGCGCTTCACAGTGTCCACCCACACAATAGTATATGCTTCACAATAAGCCCCCCTCACACAGTAGTAGGCGCTTCACAGTGTCCCCCCCCCCCCCCCCACCCACACACAGTATTAGGCGCATCACAGTGTCCCCCTGACAGTATTAGGCGCTTCACAGTGTCCCCCCACCCAGTATTAGGCGCTTCACAGTGTCCCCCACACAGTATTAGGTGCTTCACAGTGTCCCCCACGCGCTTCACAGTGTCCCCCCACACAGTATTAGGCGCTTCATAGTGCCCCTCCACACAGTATTAGGCGCTTCACAGTGTCCCCCTGACAGTATTAGGCGCTTCACAGTTTCCCCCCCCCCCCCCCCAAACAGTATTAGGCGCTTCACAGTGTCCCCCACACAGTATTAGGCGCTTCACAGTGTCCCCCCACACAGTATTAGGCGCATCACAGTGTCCCCCCAGACAGTATAGGCGCATCACAGTGCCCCAGAGTATTGGTGCTTCACAGTATCCCCCCCCCCCACACAGTATTAGGCGCATCACAGTGTCCCCCAGACAGTATTAGGCGCTTCACAGTTCCCCCCCCCCCCCCCACACACAGTATTAGGCGCATCACAGTGTCCCCCTGACAGTATTAGGCGCTTCACAGTGTCCCCACAGAGAGAGGCGCGCCACAGTGTCCCCCCACACAGTATTAGGCGCATCACAGTGTCCCCCCACCCATTATTAGGCGCATCACAGTGTCCCCCAGACAGTATTAGGCGCTTCACAGTTTCCCCCACCCACCCACACAGTAGTAGGCGCTTCACAGTGTCCCCCCCACACAGTAGTAGGCGCTTCACAGTGTCCCCCCCACACAGTATTAGGCGCTTCACAGTGTCCCTCCCCCCCCCCACACAGTATTAGGCGCTTCACAGTGTCCCCCACACGGTATTAGATGCTTCACAGTGTCCCCCACACAGTAGTATATGCTCCACAGAAGGCCCCACACAGTAGTTTATGTTACTTACCTTGTCCCACGAAGAGCTGCAGTCCCACGGAGCGTCCTCCTTCTTCTGCTCGCAGGCGCTGATGATTTACGTCATCGCACCCGCGTCGGGGCAGAGGTCACACTCCAGTACCGGATTCCCCGTTAGTGAGCGATCATGGCGACAGCGCGCGTGCCAACTGAGAGGGCTCTGAGTGCCCTCTCTGGCACGCGTGCCATAGGTTCGCCATCGCGGCACTATAGCTATGTTCCTGGAAATCACAAAGGAAATCAAATACATTTAAATCAACCTTAGTGTGGAGAGCGTAATCTGTGGGTCCCCTTGGCTTATGGGCCAGGTGGTCGCTGTGGCCACAATATTGATGCCAGCGCTTCTGGGCCCCTTAAGGACCAGGTGCAACTGCACCCTCTGCAACTCCTCAAGTTACACCCCTGGGAGGCGAAGACAATCCTATTCCCATCTCAGCCATGGAAAGCTGAGATGAAAATAACCCTTTAATTACCAAGATCTTAAATGTGTACGAATGGACTACTACAATATTGAAGACTGATCCTGATCCATAGCCCCTCCATATTCATTCTTAGCAACAATGGAATGAATCTCACCTCTTTTCTGGATCTACAGTCCAGTCTCCTTCCCATTGCCAGCCCTTAGGTGGGAGGAAGCTTTCCTGTTTCAGTTTGATTGATCCTGTGACATCAGAAAACTTTGGACGCTTCAGTAGACCCGTGGTTCCCCATTTCCCGAACATCAAAGCTTGGTTTTCATACTGGAGGGGGGGAAAAAAAGAAAAAAAAAAAAAGTAGTATAATAAATAGGACCTTTACTGAGAAAATTGATATATTTTAGAGAACCAGCATTTGCACCATTATGAGATTTTTTTTTTCCAAGCTTAAAAGTATATGTCCATGTTAAAACCATGTTTTAGGTCTAAAATTCTATGAAGACCCATTTGTTAATCTAGCTTAATTGTAGTCAGAGAAACAATTTTCTGACTACAGACACCCAAACCCCTGCACAGAACAACATTATAAAATTCAGATGTGAAGAAGCTACACCAAGGTGACAACCAGTATACAGTGGGGAGAAAAGGTATTTAGTCAGCCACCAATTGTGCAAGTTCTCCCACTTATAAAGATGAGGCCGGCCTGTAATTGTCATCATAGGTAGACCTCAACTATGAGAGACAAAATGAGAAAACATATCTAGTAAATCACATTGTCTGATTTTTTAAGAATTTATTTGCAAATTATGGTGGAAAATAAGTATTTGGTCACCTACAAACAAGCAAAATTTCTGGCTCACAGACCTGTAACTTCTTCTTTAAGAGGCTCCTCTGTCCTCCACTCATTACCTGTAGTAATGGCTCCTGTTTGACATTGTTATCAGTATAAAAGACACCTGTCCACAACCTCAGTCACACTCCTACTCCACTATGGTGAAGACCAAAGAGCTGTGGAAGGACCAGAAACAAAATTGTAGACCTGCACCAGGTTGGGAAGACTGAATCTGCAATAGGCAAGCAGCTTGGTGTGAAGAAATCAACTGTGGGAGCAATAATTAGAAAATGGAAGACATACAAGACCACTGATAATCTCCCTCCATCAGGGGCTCCACGCAAGATCTCACCCCGTGGGGTCAAAATGATCACAAGAACGGTGAGCAAAAATCCCAGAACCACACGGGGGGACCTAATGACTGACCTGCAGAAAGCTGGGACTAACGTAACAAAGGCTACCGTCAGTAACACACTACACCGCCAGGGACTCAGATCCTGCAGTGCCAGATGTGTCCCCCTGCTTAAGCCAGTACATATCCGGGCCCGTCTGAAGTTTGCTAGAGAGCATTTGGATGTTCCAGAAGAGTATTGGGAGAATGTCATATGGTCAGATGAAACCAAAGTAGAACTGTTTGGTAGAAACACAACTCGTCATGTTTGGAGGAGAGTGAATGCTGAGTTGCATCCAAAGAACACCATACCTACTGTGAAGCATGGGGGTGGCAACATCATGCTTTGGGGCCGTTTCTCTGCAAAGGGACCAGGACGACTGATCCGTGTACATGAAAGAATGAATGGGGCCATGTATTGTGAGATTTTGAGTGCAAACCTCCTTCCGTCAGCAAGGGCATTGAAGATGAAACGTGGCTGGGTCTTTCAGCATGACAATGATCCCAAGCACATCGCCAGGGCAACGAAGGAGCGGCTTCGTAAGAAGCATTACAAGGTCCTGGAGTGGCCTAGCCGGTCTCCAGATCTCAACCCCATAGAAAACCTTTGGAGAGAGTTGAAAATCCGTGTTGCCCAGCGACAGCCCCAAAACATCACTGCTCTAGAGGAGATCTGCATGGAGGAATGGGCCAACATACCAGCAACAGTGTGTGCCAACCTTGTGAAGACTTACAGAAAACGTTTGACCTCTCATTGCCAACAAAGGATATATAACAAAGTATTGAGATGAACTTTTGTTATTGACCAAATACTTATTTTCCACCATAATTTGCAAATAAATTCTTTAAAAAAAAAAAAATCAGACAATGTGATTTACTAGATATGTTTTCTCATTTTGTCTCTCATAGTTGAGGTCTACCTATGATGACAATTACAGGCCGGCCTCATCTTTTTAAGTGGGAGAACTTGCACAATTGGTGGCTGACTAAATACTTTTTTTTCCCCCCCACTGTAGTTTCTCCTCTAACTTCAAATTTACTAACATACTGTTATATACTGTAAAACTTTGGATCAAAATCCACTTTAAAACAGGGGTTTCAAACTTGGCCGGGTAAATGGAATGGGCCACACATAGAAAACATTTCAAGTGGACAGGCTGCATTCCTTATATTTGCCCCATACAGTAAAATGCTCCCCTTCCCCATCAGTTTGGAATTAATGGTGCTATATAAATAAACAATAATAAAATAATAATAATCAGTTGTCCCCCATACAATGGCTGGGCCCTTATACAGAGGTGATTATTAGGACAGTACTTGCCTCATTGCTCCCTGGCCGTGCTTGTCCCCCACCAAGCGGGTGCACTGCCTATGGCTTCCTGCTCTGCCAATTTCAGAACTGGCTCCTCTTTTGCTATCCAGCTGCATTTTTAACAACTGGATTGGCGGAACAGGCTACATCCCAGCACCTCAGCCTCATGCATCACATTATGCCCATGGACCACGTATTTTAGACCCCTTCTTTAAACCACAGAATCAATATGTAGGCCTTACCATCTCGGCGTAGACACTGAAGGTCCCTTCTGCATAGCTGTTAAATTTCTTCTCCACAGCAGACAGCCCCAGCCATATGTTGACTCTCAACTGAACAGGAATTTTTACACCTTTGTTTTTATCCATTGGGTACTAGGAAAATGAAATTTGCAGTGTGAGACATTTCAGTAGTGCACCTTACACATCGGTTATCCATCATTGGACAAGCACCTTGCAAAATTACTGCTAATACACCCAAAGGAGCAAGAACTCAGGATATCCAGCATACTAGTCAGTACTTAAAGTGGTTCTCCAGTGATGCAAGACCATGGATATTATATAACCAAGGGGAACTGCTGATCCAAGAAGACCAAACTTGATTACTCTGACAAAATTCATGAAAAAAAACTCCTGAAAAATAAGTAGATCTCCTGGGTGCCTTGTCCTGACTATTGATATTTATCCTCTTTACCCCTGGGCAATACTCTGCACAGTCTATATATGTTTAGGGTTGTAATCTGGAGTCTGTATAGATTTATGGGGTCTGGTCTTGGGTCTGTGATGATTAGAGAGTCTGTAATTATTTTATCAGGTGATTAAAAATAAAATATTAGGTCTGCAGTATATAAATGTATGGGTGTATGTTGTCAGTTACTTTCCGTTGCGACTGCTCAAAAGTACTGGATGATAAAGACACTTTATATGCCTACTGAAATCAAAGCTCATCCCTGTTCAGAATAACATGGATGGAGGGGATTGAGATATGGACAGAAGTTGTCCTGAGCAAATAATCTCTTTTAATATAGAATAGCGTAAGCTCAAAAAAAGAAGAACAAGTTTTCCTTTTATGTCCACACACTTTAACCTAAAGAAGTCAATAAAGTAATCAAGTTAAAGAGGACCTTTCACGTCCTCATGTATATGCGGTTTTACATATCGCTAGAAAGCTGACAGCGCTCTGAATTCAGCGCACTGTCGGCTTTCCCGTTATATGCCCTGGGGCTGGAGATATCGGGGGTCTAAATTTCACCGTTCACTGTCAGAAGGGCGTTCCTGACAGTCTAGCTGTGCTGTGCGGAACGCCCTCCCTGACTGTGCTCGTCCATACCATTGTACTGGGGGGGGGGGGGGCGGCGGCTTCCTCACAGCTCAGTGTCATCACTGGCCAGTAAGCAACACCCCCTCTGTCCTCATCCATAGCCGAGTACTGTCAGAGGGGGCGTTCCTTACTGCCCAGTGATGACGCTGAGCTGTAAGGAAGGCCCCCCCAGTACAAGTCTATGGACTAGTACTGTCAGGGAAGGCGTTCCTCACAGCGCAGCTAGACTGTCAGGAACGCCCTTCTGATGGTGAATGCTGAAATTTAGACCCCCGATATCTCCAGCCCCGGGGGCACATATCGGGAAAGCCGACATGTAAAACTGCATATACATGAGGATGTGAAAGGTCCTTTTTAAAGGGGTATTCTGTATTTCCACCTTGGACATTTATAGCACATCTACAAGATGTGCCAAAACTATCATCTGTGTCCCCCACCTCGCATCTAGGTGAATAATGCAGGCCTCTGGACCTGACAGGTAAGGTGGTTGCTAAATGCAGGACAGGAACAAATGGAGAGATGGAGAGATGCCTCGTATGTCTGCAACTCTCTCCACTCACTTCTATGGGAGTTACAGAATGGCTCAACATACTCTGTGGCAATGCCATAAATGACCACAGTGGCAATATACCTTTAATGATACCTGCATGGATAGATTTTATGGCTTTATTATTACATTACATGGGATGGACAAGTCATTACATCATCACTATTACATCATCAGTATTTCCTACCTCCAGGAAGATTGTCTGAGTCTTTCCACAGAATTTACCACAAGTTTCTTCACTGGTGGATGAGAAGAGCACTTGGTGGGCAGGAACACGGGCATACGCCAATCTTTTCTCTGCTCGAATCATCCAGATGATTACATCCGGCATACTGTTCTGAGGCTAAAAAAGGAAACAAGGAACATTAACTCTGATCATGGGTTTTAGAGTGATGTGCCACCTGTATTATACAGACGGCACATAAAAGTGATGCCACAGCCCTTGAGCATGCGTGGTCACTGTGCCGTAATATTATGTTGCTTGGCACTAACTAACGCTCAGCTATCATTTACTATTACATCAGAGTGGAAAGGGGTTTTAAAAGGGACGGACAAACATGGTCCAGGCATCTGGCATCTTTGGTCCACTTGTTGTGGACCCCTAGTGTTTAGCCACCAACTGTGACCCCAGTAACTATGCCACTGTGGGCATGTGTCACAGCATGTGCATGTTTCACAATCTTCGGGTATGTTCACATGGTGGAATTTGTCAAGGATTTGGGAGCAGATTCCTGTGACATAATCTGCCCAGAATCCGCCTCCCATTGTTTTCATTCCATTGTGGCTAGACTGCAGGAGAATATATGGCAGCAGAAAATAAAGAGGAATTCCTTTAAGGCAATTCCCCTTCATTTTCCCCTGTGTTAACATACCTTACCTGTATGTTTGTACCATGTATTACAATGTGTGTGTGTGTGTGTGTGTGTGTGTGAGCACGCGCATGCACTATGCAAGTTAATTTTTTTTTTTTTAAATTAATCATGATCATCTCTGGACTTTACTTACCTCTTCAGAAACTTGTTGCAGTTTTTCAAGCCAGTCCTCTATTTCTGTCAGTGTGGCCTTTACATCAGTTGCTTCACCCCTCATCCGCACGGCTGCCTCCGCGATCAGTTTAAGGGAAGTCTGTCTCAGATTATAAAGCTGCATGTCCAGCATTGTCACATGGGTCTTTCCTTCCAGAGAAGGCAGCGGTTTCCTAAACATATTAAAACAGAGTGAAATTTGCACAGACACATATAAATAACAAAGGTAAATCACAGAATACATGGCACGGCTGAATTCATGCAAGCATACCAGATGGTCATGTAATCTCCATATAAGACTTCCATTCTCTACTCAGGGCATTTGTAGTGGATAGGAGAGAATCCATCCATTGTCAGATAACATAAGAAAGTGCAAGCAAAGGGCAAAAATGAGAAAGATAAAAGATAGACAGACAATAGGTGTGAGACAGAGATAGGTGTGTGTGTTTGTGTGTGCGCGCGCGAGAGAGAGAGAGAGAGAGAGAGAGAGAGAGAGAGAGAGAGAGAGAGAGAGAGAGAGAGAGAGAGAGAGAGAGAGAGAGAGAGAGAGAGAGAGAGAGAGAGAGAGAGAGAGAGAGAGAGAGAGAGAGAGAGAGAGAGAGAGAGAGAGGAGTGTGAGAGAGAGATGGGCATGAGAGAGAGATGGGCATGAGGGATGTGAGTGTGTGTGTGTGTGTGTGTGTGTGTGTGTGTGTGTGTGTGTGTGTGTGTGTGTGTGTGTGTGTGAGAGAGAGAGATTTCAGATAAATGGAGGTATACTGATCAGCACATCCATGACAGGATGGAAAAGGAAATATTTACACTGTGTCTTCAATAAGCTGATCAATTAATTTCAGCCAGATTTCTGCCAGCCTTGTGTCCGGAATCTTTGCTTGTATTGCTGATTTTAGCGCTGAGATATTGGATTGCTAAGGGAAAAAAAAATAATACATTAGCTCATTTACAAATAAGAATAATACAATCTTATAAATTAAAGGAGGTTTCCGGGCTAAAAATAGGTCAACAATATAACATCTGTGGAGGTCTGGCACCTTGGACTGCCACCAAACAACTGTTCTCATCTGTGTATAGTATATACAAAGAGAATAGAGCAGGAAGCAGGCAGCTCTGTTGTGTGTGTAGTGGTCACCGCATATCAGACTCCATTCACTTGACTAGGAGTTAAGCTGGAGTGGCCACTACACAGATCGTTTTCTTGTAGTGGCCGCAGAGGGGATATGAGCAGCAGAATGAAACAACCATTCGCCTTGAGTCTCAGGAGATGAACCTGTGGCGACCAGTTGACTTTGATTACAAAGGCAGAGGCAATCGCTTTGTACAGCCATATTAGATTCCTCTAAAATCATTATCATTGGTATTATAGTCAACTAAGACAAATGATAAATTGTAATAGACTTAAACCTGTACATTACTCACCAGCCTTTCAGTCATCGCCTGCAACATATTGACAACATCAAGTCGATGAGAAATGTCTTCCCAGTAGGAAGTCAATGTTACTACAGGCTTCGTGGCTGACCATGGGAGGTAGTAATAGAGGTTACCTATGAGTTTGGTAAATATGAAGGTAAATGGTTAATGACTGTACCATCTCTATACGCTGATCAGAAAGAAGATATTATATTATACACATACCATCAAATACTGCACGGCTGTACTGAGTTGTCGATGCAAGAGGTTTACAAGTGCTGTCAAATTTATTACCATAGTTGCCAATACTGACTTCAAATTGTATGGCTTCACCAATGTCCTGCAACATGGTGGCCGAATGGAACACGGCACACAAGCTGAACTTCCTCCTGCGCTGATATTTCTGTGGAAATGACGACATTTCAGGTCAATAAATTTTACATATTGTATATAGACATACAGTACATAAAATGCACAGTCACTGACATTGTAGTAATCACCACATATTGGTTAGTTGTTTATTATAACCCAAAGCTGTATTCACCATTCTGCAGACCTAGGATCATTCCATGATCCAGTGATCTGTATTCTTAGAAGTGCCAGATTTACATGAAACACTCCAAAATTAAAAAACTACTACATTATAGGAGTTGATCTAACTTGTTAGGGATATGTCTGTCAAATGCTTGATGACTGTTTCCAAGAGCAACCAAACGAACTGTAGCTAGAGGGTATAACTGTCGAAGGTCAGGAGGGTTTCCTGACTAAAGCTACTCCACTGGATTCAGACAGTGGAAAGTATAGGCAGTCATTTCCATTAGATTTCGCTCTCCTTTCTGGCAGAATCAGAGTGTCTCGCACCTTGGATGGGTCGAATCATTATGGGGTCTTAGACACACAGACATAGCCTGAGGACCTTCTGACTGATCTCAAGAAATCTCAAAAAAAAAAAAACCCAACTGGGTATCCCAAATCCTCGTCTCTCAAAATGGTTTCTACAAGTACATAGTAGAATCATATTCTCTACCCATTAGTCAATTAATACACCATTTGGAGTCTCAGGTAGACTTACCTCTACAACAAGTAAATCGTCACTGGGGATATCCTCAATCTTTTTACCTGGTGAGCCGTCCAGTTTGGTTGTTAGTTCAACAAGGATTCTTCCTCTATATGCAACTCCTTCTCCCTGCATTGTCAATGATATAGTAAGTAGTGACATAAAACATGTGTAAACTCTTGCCAAGGGCACCTAGAAGGCTTGTACCAAATGGGTTTTCATAGGCTCAAGAGCGGAATTGATTCTAAGGGTCCACCCTCCACATGCATCCACTTTTATTAGTTTAGTGGAATAGGTGATGACTAAAGTGACAGCTACAAAAACTCCAAATGGGCTTGTCTTCTGAACCTTTGGGGCCAATTATTTTGTCAGAGCTTAGTCCCACTGGAAGATTCTCCAATACTGTGGCAGGACAGTCTAATTCTAACCATGTTTGATACAAACGATGAGAGGGCATGCATGGTTTCCCCAACCAACCTCTACATCACCACAATTTAACCCTAGTACATCCACCATGTGTACCATTTATTTACATACAGTACCTTTCCAAAGTTGAGATCATCATACGGATCAGGAAATCCAGTGAATTCTCTTGGGCTCCCATAGAGATTAAGGTAACAAGGTCCAAAAGTAGGTAAGAATCCAACCTCCTTTTCATTGGCTGCTACTTAGAAAGATCAGACTAGAATTAGTAAAAAGGTCAGGAAGGAAAACCATGACTAAAATAGAGGCTGCTGCTATACCATGAGCATGGTGGAAAATGGTCATTTTTACTTTCTGGTTGAATGAACAGATTTGACCGTATGTTTTCTACAGGAGGTTCAAAGTGATCCGTTTCTCAGAGATTTTCTGCAGTGTATTTAATGCTGTCAGTTGCTCTTTAGCAATATGCTACCAAAGTGACTAGGGAGCAGCTGACAACCTTTGAAATGACAGGTGGTATACAGATGTAGATACACAGATAGGAGGTAGAGAGAGAGAGAGAGAGAGAGAGAGAGAGAGAGAGAGAGAGAGAGAGAGAGAGAGAGAGAGAGAGAGAGAGAGAGAGAGAGAGAGAGTAAGAGCAGCTCATACTTTAGGAATAGTTTTCCCTTATAGAAAGGCTATCTTATTCGGTTGTGCTATTTCTTTTCTATACCAGAATGGCGCAGAATAAGACAGCCCAATATAAAAGGTATTGTCAGATGATATGATGGTCAAATTAGCATTTAAATTAATCATTTTAATTTTTTTTTTTCAAAGTGCATCAAGTGACCCAGGTTAAGTCTGGGGGAGAGATGTACCAGCTTTCTCTTAGCTGTGAAAATGGTAATAATGGAGACGATTAGTTGCATCAGATGGCAGATAATGCATTGTACACATGAATATAATACATGGGTTGAAGGGGCATTCTAGGTTCAGCCAATAAATCTTATGCAATCTATAATGAGAAGTTATATCACAATCTAATCAGTTCTCAAGATCTCAGCTTGTGGTTATTGAATTGGATCTTCATTGCTTACCTTTAGTGGATAAAGTCATGTGATCACATCTCCAGGACTGAGCACAGTTACCTATGTGGTGATCACATGACCAGGATAGGTTCTTATCCCCTGTTAGTAAACTATGCAGGGACCTATTTAATGCCTGCAAGCAGGGTTCTTCAACACAGTGGATTTGGATATATATAAAATATAACCTTTATTTGCTGAAAGTGGAATACCCCTTTAAGTAGGTGATCGAATAAACCAAAATGATAGAAGTATTTGAGGTCATGAAATGATATCTGTACTTTTCAGGTACTTGCTGGAACGGCTATTTACTAACATAATATTAATACCAGAATAATGTGGAAGAGTCCTAAAAAGTAGAGATACCATTTAAACTATTTCTATTTCATAATATTTATTATTATTTGTTGTATTTCATTATTATATTGTGTATTTATTATGGTTTCATTATTTATTATCAATTATATTGTGGATTTATTATTATTCATTATATTGTGTAATTTATTATTAATCATTGTTTCTTTATGATTTTGCGGATTATTCAGATATACATATATACAATAAATGGGTGGTATTGCCAAGAAATGTGCCCATTAAAGGGATTCTAAGAAAAAAAAAAGTTTTTAATTAATTTATTTTTTTAAACTTTAAACTAAAAGCACGTCGGAATAGCCTTTAGAAAGGCTATTCTTTTCCTACTTTTATTTTTCAGGTCCGCGCCGCCATTTTAGAGTTTTGTCTTCTTTGTTATGCAAATTACACTTCACAAAGCACAGAGGGCATTCCCCCTATGCTCAAAGCACAGGTTCCTCATAGGTTCCAGCGCGCCCTCTCTGCTACTGATGTGTTTCCTCCTCTTCACGCCTCTTCTTACATGAGACCACCACAAAATGGCAACGGAACATACGCAGTTGGCTTATCCATTGCCATTTTGTGGTGGTCTCGTGTAAGAAGAGGAGTGAAGAGGAGGAGATGCATCAGGAGCAGAAGAGAGGCCGCGCTGGAACCTATGAGGAGCCTGTGCTTTGAGCACAGAGGGAACGCCACCTGTGCTTTGTGAAGGCTAATTGGCATAAAGAAAGAAGACAAAGCTCAAAAATGGCAGCGCAGACCTGAAAAATAAAGGTAGGAGAAGAATAGCCTTTCTAAAGGCTATTCTGGTGTGCTTTTAGTTAAAAATTGAATTTTTTTTTTTTTTTTTAACGATATAATCCCTTTAAATATATCATATGGAGATGGCTGTTGATCCCAATATGAAGTTTTGCAGTGACTTAAATCTTTATAGAGATTGTGCATATATTACATAAAAAAAAACAGGAAATAAAACCCACAGAAACATTTACTCATCTGGTAAATCCGCCACCAGTCTAGAGGACAACCATTTATTTACCTAGCCATAAGTGATGCAGTGCTGTACATTTGCACATGACTGCTGTGGTCCATCACTAGCCTGGGCCGCAGTGCAGCTGGTCTGTATACTCCTTTCTCCTTGTGTCCTCCTGCTATGGTTTACTTTTATAACTGGGTTAAGGATTCTGCTGCATATGGCTATACAGTGCCTTGCGAAAGTATTCAGCCCCCTTGAACTTTTCAACCTTTTGCCACATTTCAGGCTTCAGAAATAAGGATATAAAATTTAAATTTTTTGGTGAAGAATCAACAACAAGTGGGACACAATTGTGAAGTGGAATGAAATTTATTGGTTATTTTAAACTTTTGTAAAAAATAAAAAACTGAAAAGTGGGGCGTGCAATATTATTCGGCCCCTTTATTTTCAGTGCAGCAAACTCACTCCAGAAGTTCAGTGAGGATCTCTGAATGATCCAATGTTGTCCTAAATGACTGATGATGATAAATATAATCCACCGGTGTGTAATCAAGTCTCCGTATAAATGCACCTGCTCTGTGATAGTCTCAGGGTTCTGTTTAAAGCACACAGAGCATCATGAAGACCAAGGAACACACCAGGCAGGTCCGTGATACTGTTGGGGAGAAGTTTCAAGCCGGATTTGGATACAAAAAGATTTCCCAAACTTTAAACATCCCAAGGAGCACTGTGCAAGCGATCATATTGAAATGGAAGGAGTATCAGACCACTGCACATCTACCAAGACCCGGCCGTCCCTCGAAACTTTCATCTCAAACAAGGAGAAGACTGATCAGAGATGCAGCCAAGAGGCCCATGATCACTCTGGATGAACTGCAGAGATCTACAGCGGAGGTGGGAGAGTCTGTCCATAGGACAACAATCAGTCGTACACTGCACAAATCTGGCCTTTATGCAAGAGTGGCAAGAAGAAAGCCATTTCTCAAAGATATCCATAAAAAGTCTCGTTTCAAGTTTGCCACAAGCCACCTGGGAGACACACCAAACATGTGGAAGAAGGTGCTCTGGTCAGATGAAACCAAAATCCAACTTTTTGGCCACAATGCAAAACGATATGTTTGGCGTAAAAGCAACGCAGCTCATCACCCTGAACACACCATCCCCACTGTCACACATGGTGGTGGCAGCATCATGGTTTGGGCCTGCTTTTCTTCAGCAAGGACAGGGAAGATGGTTAAAATTGATGGGAAGACGGATGGAGCCAAATACAGGACCATTCTGGAAGAAAACCTGTTGGAGTCTGCAAAAGACCTAAGACTGGGATCGGAGATTTATCTTCCAACAAGACAAATCTCCGATCCCAAACAAAGCAAAATCTGCAATGGAATGGTTCACAAATAAACGTATCCAGGTGTTAGAATGGCCAAGTCAAAGTCCAGACCTGAATCCAAACGAGAATCTGTAGAAAGAGCTGAAGACTGCTGTTCACAAACGCTCTCCATCCAACCTCACTGAGCTCCAGCTGTTTTCCCAAGGAAGAATGGGCAAGAATTTCAGTCTCTCAATGTGGAAAACTGATTGAGACATATCCCAAGCGACTTGCAGCTGTAATCGCAGCAAAAGGTGGCGCTACAAAGTATTAACTTAAGGAGGCTGAATAATTTGGCACCCCCACTTTTCAGTTTTTTATTTTTTTAAAAAGTGTAAAATATCCAATAAATTTCGTTCCACTTCACGATTGTTGATTCTTCACCAAAAATTAAAATTTTATATGTTTATGTTTGAAGTTTGAAATGTGGCAAAAGGTTGAAAAGTTCAAGGGGGCCGAAAACTTTCGCAAGGCACTGTATGTACTTAGAATTTGCGCTGATCTTTGACCCTGATATGACAGTATTTTCTTCCCTATATATAACTTCTACCTCTGGTGACTACACTCTGAGGTCTGAAGTCTATGGAAACCTCCCACCACCCCCTTGTTTCAGGCACCTCTCTTGGCAATACTTAGAGCAAGAATTTTGGTTGTGTGAAATTACATAATTTACAATGCATTTTTGACAAAAGTTAGATCAATGTTAGATTGTTAAATAATGTTGATTAGTAGGGACTGTTCACACAGGCAGGAAGCATGCAGCACTGACTGAACTGGATCTGCAAGTTTATGGATACTTGTATGTTCTGTACTTAGAACACCATAACAGTACATTTGCATGTGGCAGAAATTTCTGCACCTGTCCCCTTCATCAAAATGAGGATTACAAAATTCTGAGCGCATGCTGCAAAAACAAACCCATCAAGATGTATGGAATGGATTCAATCACAGAAATGTATGCAAATTAATTAGCCACATATCCTAATATAATAATAAATTGTATATTATATTAGTAATATATACTGTTAGATGGATTGTCACATGTATAGACTCAAATTAAGCCATTGGGGGAGAAGGAGGTTGAATTCTAGAAGCTCTACTCACAAATATGGATATGGACTTGACAATGCCAGTTTTTAGGACTTGGACTACAGATTGGCCAGTGTGGTACATTGCACATTACATACTCTAAATACTATGATAGGTGTAAATTATTTATAGATGAATCAGAGCTTAGTTACTTAAAGGGTTTTTCTGGGCTTAAATATTGATGACCTATCCTAAGGATAGATGATCAGTATCAAATCGATGGGGGTCTGACACGTAGCAGCCCCACCAATAGGCCGTTTGCTTCCTGATCCATTCCCTGAGCATCAGCTGCTGCAGACAGTGCTGTTCTCTGTGTAGTGGCCAGACCAGGTACTGCAGATCAGCTCCTATTACAGTTAAAGTTAATGAGAGCTGATGTGCAGTACCCAGGTTTGGCCACTACATGCAGAACAGCGCTGTCTGCTTCCTGCTCCATTCTCTGTTTATCAGTTGCTGAGAACAGCTGATTGGTGGCAGTCGCAGGTCCACAGATCAGATATTGATGACCCTTAGGATAGGTTCTCAACATTTTTATCCCTGAAAACACCTTGTCAGGTTGAACATGGCATGTTTTCTGCAGCATGTTAAAGAGCAGGAGGAGCTGATCAGATTGATATATAGTTTTGGGATCAAAAATTAAAACATACCAAGATTTAGGATTTAGCTTTTAATAATATATATTATAATATAATATAATACATATTTATAAATATCAAATAAATTTCCTTAAAGAAGCAGAATGTAGGTGCTACATAATCGGTAATAAACTAATATGGCTGATGGGTAGAGGTGTAGACAAGGTAACACTTGCTGTGGCTATAGTTACACCTTATAATGTAACAGGATTCTGCGATTTACAGGACCACATGATCCAGTCAGTTATGTGATAAGTCATATAGCAAGGACATAGAAAGATCATGCAGGTAATTTTAAGGCAATTCATGCATTCATTCCCCAGTGCCCAAAATGTATTTTTTTCTAATTAGATCCTTTGCCGAATTCAAGACAGCGAATTACATTAATCTCTTGTTTAGCATCCAAAATAGCGTCACACTTTGGGCAGTGGATTGTAAAATCAGATCAAAAATCAAATCACACCACAATATACACCTTCTAAGGCCGAAGACCCAACTCCCGGAGTCTCACTTTCTATATTACAAAAAGAAAATGGTTAAATAGTACAAGTTGGTCCCAATTCAGTACAAAGTGAAATATATAAATATAAAAATATAATAGAGCACATTATATAAGAAAACCCTCTGGAAGAGGAAAGAAGTAAAAAGTTGCGAAAATATTTAAAGGGAACAAATTCTAACCTTCTACAAAACCTAAATAAGAGCACTTTGATCAATGAAGTGGAAATACCATCACATTCCATTGGTATAATAATATATTCTATTATATATAATATAAAATATAATATCATATAATATAATATAAAATATAATATATAATATTACATAATAGTATAGCATAGTATATAGCAATTGTATAGCACATTCTTCCAGCTAAGGCTAAATTCAGATTTGCATCATTTGGAACTGATCAAGATTAAATGGATCTCCAACTTAAGAAAAAAAATTATATATATTATATATATATATATATATATAAATATATATATATATATATATATATATATATATATATTATATATATATATATATATATATATATATATATATATATATATATATATATATATATATATATAATTAAAAATTAATAAATAAAAAAAAATTTATTCAGAAAATTTGTTCACTCTTCTTGTTCATCTAATGATGGACAGCAACAGATCCCAAGGGATCCCATTGGCTATATCATTACTTTTTTATGGACATCGCTAGATAAAAAAAAGTTGCGTTTGCAGGATTTTTTTTGATCGAGATTTGACCGGAGGTGGACGCAGATGTATTCATTATAAAAATAAATGGGGTCCATCATTCGCAGTTAATGTCCATTCTACAACGGACTGTGTTGTGGTTTCCTGTTTAAATATGAGGCCCGACGTTACGGAAACGCAGCGTTTTGTTGCAGATTTTGCTGCGCTTTTTGTGCCAAAGTCAGGAATGGCTTGATAAATAATGGAAAATATAATGGAAGCACATAGAGGTTTCCCTTCTGTTAAATCCACTCCTAACTTTGACTCAAAAAAAAAAAAAAAATACAAAAACAAAAAAAAAAAAAAAAAAAAAACAGGCAGCAAAATCTGCAACACAAAACAATGCGTTTCCTGCAACGAGGGGCCTCAGCCTAAGACAAACCTTGAGACCGTTGTGAGCAAAGCACAAAATACAATAGAAGAATGAAAAAAAAAAAAAAAAAAAAAAAAGCAATCGCCCCAACTTTGTGTTGGAGGTTGTAGCCCCAAGTCCAAAAGAAAAGATGCACTTTTGCCAGACATGTTTGGTCAATATTTTTTGGCAAAAATTTCCCTAAAGTGGTTTTAAAAAACAGTAAGTGTTTTCAAAGAAATATATTACCAGCTACCCTTTTAGAACAGACTCCATTGCTTATTACCACAATCAGGGGGCACATTATTAAAGGGGTATCCCATAGCTGCTAGATAGGTGGTAAACGTTAAATTGCTGGGTGTCCACTAACGGAACCACTAACTCTGAACTCAGCAGTTTCCTTTACTGCCATAGACTTTAAACAGAGAGGCTTGATTCTGTTCAAACTTGCTGCTAAGGGGGAAAAGGGAGATTAAGGTTCCTCATTTTGGCAAGTGGTGTGGGACCTAGAAGTTGGACATCCATGGACCTATCATTTATCGTGTGTCCAGGCCTTTAAGTGAGCAAAAATGTGGCAAAAGCTTAAAGACCTTCTTCATTCACAGTAGTTGCCTTCAACAACTGCCTTGTTCACCATATGCAGTTCACTACAATCCTTCTTCCAAGCAGCTTGAATTTATGTCACTCTAAAACTTGAGTCTACCCCTTGGTACAGATTGATTCACTATATATATTATATATTTTTTTTTTTTTTTTTTTATATCAATTCACTTATAAAACTCAGTTTTCAGTATTATAATGACATGTATGTAATTAATATGATATAACACCAATAAAATCAATCTGTAAAATTGGAGAATCATTGTCTCACCTTCCAGATCACCACCAGAAGCAGCGATTTTAGACAAGCTCAGACTTGTCGTTCCAACTGCATCATGCTTGGTGAGTCTGTCCCTGAACAGAGATACAGTATATTGAACATTTAAAAATTGGAACTGATCAAGATTAAATGGTTTATTAAATGGATCCCCGAATTTAATAAAAAAATATCTATCAAGATAGCTATATTGGATTATTATAAATTCTTTGTTTATATTTAATACTTTAGTAAAAAAAAAATAATAATGCTACTACAAAATTAATAACTTACATTTTGTATTCTTATTTGTCACATTATATTATTAATATTCATTATTCATTTATGATTATGAATTAAATTATTATTATAATAAAAAATTGATTATTAAAATAAAGAATTTATAATAAACTATATTACATCCTATATCATAGAAAAGCAAATTGACAAAAATCTAAAAACGATATAATACTTTAATAAATTAATCAACATAATTAACTTGCTAATTAATTATTAAACCAAATTTCTTTATTGAACAAGTATGCTCATCTGATAGAGTACTGACATACTGCTAGGATATCCCATCACTTTATGATTAGTAGTTGGAATACCACAATATTTTACTGCACAGTGAACCTCAGTTACCTGCCCTGCAGGGAAATGAAGCATAGCGCTATTGTAGTGAATGGTGCTAGCTGAAGATGGTATACATAGCCAGGAGTCTGGGTTTATAGGTGTGCAGGGAAAACCTGGGTCAGCCCCTTCATTCTCAACACCAGTGAGGGTCCCAGGGGCCAGACTTCTCCCACCACTAATCATAAATTCATTGAATGTCCTTGCAAGATACAGTACAAGATGGGAATAGCCCTTTAAATGTAGATCCTTAGTCAACCATTATCAATACTTTAACCATCATGGATTTGCAGTCACTTACCAGTCATATACAGTCAGTCTTATGTTCTCACACATTGAGGGAAACTGCAAGAAACAAAGCATAGGTCCATGTATGATCTGCATATACATTGCACCTATAACTTTTCTAGGTGGTAAATCTCACCTTGATCTGAAGATTGACAGATTGGTTCCATTCCGGATTAGCATTTTTCTCTATTGTTTTTGTAGTGACCTTTAAGAGAAAAACAAGTCGACGGTGACTATTATATAGGATTTATGATCATGTTTATGGTTATCCATCCTATTTTACAGGATTTATGATAATGTTTGTGGCTACCCATGAAAATTTTACCTTTTTTCCAGCAAAAGACACTTCCACAAACGGGTCAACTAAATTTTTCCTATCGGAGTCTCCACCAAAGAGTTCTTTAACCGACTGCGCAAAAGCATCATCCACTAAAGACAGAAATACCAAAGCATATTAAAAATATACTATTTTACATTATCATCAAGATACCTGCTTGCTGTCTGAGTAGAAAAAAAACCCCCAGAATGGAGATCTTGGCAACAGGGAGGAATTTAGAAGAAGGGTATATAGAAAAGCTGTATAACTTTGCACCATACAGCAATGTACATTTTAACATGGCCAATAATAGATTAGCATCTTCCAAACCACTCAACTTTGTGTGGACCAGGTTGTTTAGTTTCACCATGACAAATCCTCTTAGGCACCTTGCAGACAACCGTGGGGTTGCCGCTGGCCGTGATCCATGTGCCACCCATGCTTCCGCAGCCCCATTCATTAAATGAATAGGATCCTGGACAGGAATAGGACCCGGTCCTGAGTTTTGTGGCCCGGACTAATACACATTCATGTGCGTGTGGGCCGATAGAAATGGATGGGTCAGTGTGCTATCCAGGAAAACCCCGGATAGCAAAGTGAACTCGCCCATGGTCGACTGCAAGGGGCCTTACTCTCGGGAGATAAGGTGCTGCCAGAGTGTCAGGTATTTAGATATCCAGTCATTCTTGCCTTTGCAGCACTGCTGGGGGAGATCTGTATGACATCTGCATTTGCCACATGGCTGATGCTTTACAGAAGCTATTCCAACCAGTCAAACTTTGTCAGGGTCAAAGTCAGAGGTTTGAGATGCAGAGCCAGTCAGGGATGGACTTCCATATTCAATCAAGGGCTGAGGTGAGGTATCTTAACCTGACGCTTCCCTTATTCAGATACCTGTGATTGTGTTTGCATCTAGGCTCGGTGTTCTCAGAATTTAACCCTATTACCTTTCTCCATTTTCATTTCGCTGAACCAAGTGTGCATTTGTGTTTAGCATTTTGCAAATAAAGGTGTATGGCTAAGTGTATGGGAAGACTTTGACCAGCGCTTGACAATGACGGTACATCAGGTACAGGATAGTCAAAACTTTCATGCTCTTTTGGTTAGGCAAGTTTTTTCATCACGATTTTCATTTCAATAGAAATGAATGGAAGAATCATGGAGAATCTACATGCCTACCCTGGTCCCTAATAACTTTTATATTTCATGAGAAAATTTCAATTAAAATGCAACTTCCTGCGATCTAAGATATAGGCACCCAGAACCCACCCAAGGGAGGCTTGGAACAAGATAATCTGTATAATGTTATCAGGTTGCACACGGAGATATGGAAATATGAACAGTGACACCCCTAGTAGTATTGCAAATGTTTTTAGAGATCACTACATCATCATATTATGTAAAAATGTATCCCTGATAAACTAACATTAGTCAAAAATAAAATCTGGAGTAATATACAAGAGTATATATAGCAAAGTTGGAATCCCATAGCAAAAATTAAAATGGCTCTCTGTGTTAGTTGACACCACCACATACCTAACCATCCAGGAGAAGACACATTGGCATTGGTGTGATCCCAGTCTCCTTTCCATATTAAGTGGGCTCATTTATCATTCATTAAAATAAGTGATGCAGCCCCCTATCTTGAGGGGCCCTATAGCAGTTACATTGGCTGCCTCCATGGTACATATGCCCTTGCGAATAAAAACAAACTGCTCCTAGATCTGCCACATTATCACTATCAAAGTAATATTCACTGATCTAAAAGCGTAAAATGTAGATATTCCCATTGGCAGAAGGAGAAACAGGACTTACTCTGCGGGATGTCCTCAGCTCGGTAGATCTTAAGTAAAAAGGTCACCCACCGCAGTGCCACTCCAGTAGGAAGGAGGAGATTGCTTTCAATGTCATCAGCTTCGCTGTCTTTTCCTCGTTTCTCCGTCTAAAAAAGTAACATCAGCAAGTTTAGGGAAAAAAAAAAAAGAAGGCTGGGAAGGTTGCAACTGCACTTGCCAATGGGTCCCAGGTATGGAAAGAGTTAAAAGACTTTGCACATGGTAAACAGTGAGGAGTGTTTGCTTTTCCAGCCGTTGTGTACCGAGTTTAGGCGTCTACTTTGCTGAATGTGATTTAATTGTATATTGGAAATCTGTACTCACAGGAGGCTCATCTCCAGTGCCTATGACAAACATGCTGACTTTTAGGTATCCTTTTGCTCCAGAGGTTGTGTCTTCAGGATCTTGGAGGAGAACCCATTTTCGCATGACGGCATGACCTATAATCAGATGAAATCATTAGAGAGACCAGGTAGTCCAATCTCTTATTTCTCTATCTACCATACTGGTTTTCAGTGACCATCCTAGACTTATAACTAGAGATGAGCGAATCTAAGCTGCAGAAGTGGAATTCTATCCGAATTTCAGGAAATATTCGATTTGCATCTAATCCGAATTTCCTCACGCTTCATGGTAACGATTCACATTTAGTTCAAAATGGCTGCTCTACATGGGGCAAGGAACTCTGGGTACGTCGGATCACCCACAAAGCCAATCAGCAGCCAGCGCTGTGATGTCACATCCCTTTAACCCCTTCACAAGCACACACACGACATGTGTGACCACTGCATCCAAGGTGTTAAATCCCCCCGATTTGTTATGGAGCAGGGTGTAACTGTCAGCTAACACCCTGCTCCATAACCGATCCGGGGTTTTAAACAACTTGGATGCCGTGGTCAAACATGACCGCAGCATCCAAGGGTTTCCGCCATTGTGCCGCCCACCCCGGCTCTCTGCAGCCAATAAATAGATGTTTTTGCTATGCGATCCGCCGCGATTTAGTTCAGATCAAATAGAATCATATCGCAAATTTCAGCGAAGTTGCCGAATCAAATTTTTGAATACTTTGCTCATCTCTACTTATAACCATCAATGAAATAAAAGTCCTTACCTGGTTCATCGTATATAAAGCCGATATCAAGCTAAAAAAAAAAAAAAAAAAAAAAAAAAAAGGGGGACACAACAAACACTTTGTTAATCGGATGTACAGTAAGCAGGATAGTCTGCGGCTGCTATACAAAAAGTGTCCACATCTTTGTAGGCAGAGGTTGCCTCTACACAGGGGATGGAGTGCCAACTATTCAGAAAGTACAACTTCCAGCATGCTCCATTCACTTCTATGGGCAGCAAAGCAAAATGTAGGTTGTAGCTTCACAACTACTCCTGGAGTGCCGAAGGGGTAGGGGTAACTTGCAGATCAGTGGGGGCTCACCCATTCAGATCTCACCGATCAGGAGAACGGGGGCGTTTAGTCTTCTATTCTGAATGGAGCGGCTGTACTTTAGCAGACACTCTCACTAAAATTAATGGAGTGGTGCGTGCGTCGGTCCAACCACTGCTCTGACCGTTCAGACTCCCCATCAATCTGCAAGTTATCCGCTATCCCAGAGGTCAGCGAAATGTCACACAGCTATGGTGAAATCACAACTCATTGCATGCATACTTGCTCTGCTTGAAACCCCCACAGAAGTGAATGGAGCATACTGGGAGTTGGAGTTTTTGTGAAACTTAAAAGGGGTTTCCCTGTTATGGACAGTTATCCCTTATCCAAACAGGAGACAAATGTCTGTTCGCAGGGGGCCCAATCACCAGGTGCTCCAGCGATCAGGAATACGGGGAACCCAAAGTCCCCCTAAGGCCTTCTTCTGAATTATATATATATATATATATATATATATATATATATATATATATATATATATATATATATATATATATATATACACACTCCATTCACTTCTATGGGTTTGCTGGGACTGTAATCTCCAGCAGCACCCACAGCCCCATATGGTGAATGAAGCACTGGTCACACAAGTGTACTAGCAGTCAATTCACAAGGAGGATTTAGATGGACTTTCAGTACCCCGTCCTCCTGATCACTAGGGGACTGAAATCAGACTCCTATCCACAGGACAGGGAATAAGTGTCCATAACAGGACACCCCCTTTAAATACACACAAACTATCCATAGGATAGGTCATCACTATGACAGCAGTGGTAGTCTGACACCGGCAGCCCCTGCTCGGATGATGTAATATTCAATCAATCAGATTTGCAGCTCAGTCCCATTCAAGTGAATAGTGCTGAACTGCAATACCAAGCACAGCTATACAATATAGGAGTTTGTGCTTGGTAAGTGCTGTGAAGAGGCCGCGGTGCTCACCCGCATGCTGTGGCCTCTTGAAACAACTGATTGATGAGGGTCCTAAGGATAGGACAAAAAGATAGCACCTCACGGACAGCCCTTTTAAAGAGGCCACACACAGACTAAGCTCGGCTAAACCCACTGATTATGACAGAATAAAGGCTGGGGCCCCACGTAGCGAAAACACTGTGTTTTACATTATCTGCAAAGTGCATGGGATTCTAGGCAATCCCATTCACAAATTGGAAAAAAAAAAAAAAAAAAAAATCCACAGAGGAAATGCTGCAATTTCTAAAAATTTTGTGTTTTTGTAATTGCAGCATGTCAATTATACTTAAGGAAATGCTGCCGTTTCCTGTATAGGTATAATAGAGGAAGACATTTTGTGAGAAAACGCTGCAGAAAAAAAAACTGTGATTTGCTGTGTGGGGCCTTAGCCTAAGGGAGATGAGAAATCATCAGGTATCTGGCAGCTTATTCCTCTTCCCATACTGAGCCTGCAGGTGTGTGAGGTTGGTTGGGAGGAATAGCTGTCAAGCAAATGAGCGTTTGGCCAACAGCTATTGAATGTGTATGACTATCACCTATAAACAGTGGATATGGCAGACCATTACATACAGGATATAGGGCAGTGATGGCAAACCTTTTAGAGACCGAGTGCCCAAACTGCAACCCAAAACCCACTAAATTATCGCAAAGTGCCAACACGGTAATTTAACCTTAAATTAACCAGGATCTGTTTTATAGTGACCGTGTAATGTTATTACAGTCTGTAATAATATCACATGTCTGCTGTAAAACAGATACTGTGTAATATAAATATTGAAGGGCCCCAGACAGTACAATGTGCTCTAAAGAGGCCCCCCCACACAGTATTATATGCTTCACAATAGGCCCCCCCACAGAGACTCACGTCCCCCCCACACAGTAGTATATGCTTCACAGTGTCCCCCCCCCACACAGTATTAGGCGCATCACAGTGTCCCCCACACAGTATTAGGCGCTTCAGTGTCCCCCCCCCACACAGTATATGCTTCACAATAAGCCCCCCCCCCCCCACACAGTCGTATATGCTTCACAGTGCCCCCCCCCCCCCACAGTATTTGGTGCTTCACAGTGTCCCCCACACAGTAGTATATGCTTCACAATAGGACCCCCAACACAGTATTATATGCTTCACAATAGGCCCCCCAACACAGTATTATATGCTTCACAGGCCCCCCCACACAGTAGTATATGCTTCACAGTGTCCCCCCACACAGTATTAGACGCTTCAGTGTCCCCACACAGTATTAGGCGCATCACACTGTCCCCCAGACAGTAGTATATGCTTCATAAGAAGCCCCCCCCACACAGTATTAGGCGCTTCAGTGTCCCCCCCCACACAGTATATGCTTCACAATAGCCCCCCCCCCACAGTATTTGGTGCTTCACAGTGTCCCCCCCCACACAGTATTAGGCGCTTCACAGTGTCCCCCCCTCCCCCACACAGTATTTGGCGCTTCACAGTGTCCCCCCACACAGTATTAGGCGCTTCACAGTGTCCCCCCACACAGTTTAGGCGCTTCACAGTGTCCCCCCACACAGTATTAGGCGCTTCACAGTGTCCCCCCACACAGTATTAGGCGCTTCACAGTGTCCCCCCACACAGTATTAGGCGCTTCACAGTGTCCCCCCACACAGTATTAGGCGCTTCACAGTGTCCCCCCCACACAGTATTAGGCGCTTCAGTGTCCCCCCCACACAGTATTAGACGCTTCATAGTGTCCCCCACACAGTAGTATATGCTTCACAGTGTCCCCCATACAGTATTAGGCGCTTCAGTGTCCCCCCCACACAGTATATGCTTCACAATAAGCCCCCTCACATAGTATATGCTTCACAGTGTCCCCCACACAGTATTAGGCGCTTCAGTGTCCCCCACACGGTATTAGATGCTTCACAGTGTCCCCCCACACAGTATTAGATGCTCCACAGAAGGCCCCACACAGTAGTTTATGTTATTTACCTTGTCCCACAAAGAGCTGCAGTCCCACGGAGCGTCCTCCTTCTTCTGCTCGCAGGCGCTGATGATTTACGTCATCGCGCCCGCGTCGGGGCAGAGGTCACACTCTGCGGTCAGTGTAAGCCGTGGTTCCGCGGCCTACAGTGACAGCTTTCATCTGCATGTACATTTGCACATACAGCTTAAAGAAGCGATCGCTCACCAACGGGGAATCCAGTACCGGATTCCCAGTTAGTGAGCGATCATGGCGACGGCGCGCGTGCCAACTGAGTGCCCTCTCTGGCACGCGTGCCATAGGTTCGCCATTGCAGATATAGGGTATATTTCCATAGGAGATCCTAGACATCTCTATGAATATTTTTCCACTCCATCTCACCTTATTAAAGCAAGGTAACTGTAAAAACCGTCCTCGTTACCTAGAGCGACCAATCAGAGCTCAGCTTTCATTTCTTACACTGCTCTGGAAACGTGAAAGCTGCGCTATGAATGGTTGTTATGGACAGCAAGTGCAGTTTTTATAAATGAGGCCCTACTGGTATAAACACTTGGTCCAGACTGCAATAATGTCCACAAAACCAAAGTCAGGTCTAAAATAATGGCCTAGTCGTTGATCAATTGGTTCTTGTTTGACATATGAAAAAATGTCCGCTTTTAACATAAATAGCACCACTCAAGCCTATTACTGCAGTTCAGACACAGCCAGAGCTGCAATACCTGACACAACCTTCTATCCAGAGTGGTGCTGTTTCTGAGGAAAGAAAATCTGAGACAAAAAGGGTAGATTTATAAAAATGGAGTAAAAGCAAAATGGTCTTGGTTGCCCATAGCAACCAATCACGACGCAGCTTACATTTTTCAAGAGCAGAGTACAAAATGAAAGCTGTGCTGTGATTGGTTGCTATGGGGAACCAAGATCATTTAATCTATCTGCCCCATAACCCTTTACATATCTTTTTAATATTTTGACAAACTGTAGGGGTAAGATATGATGCAGATTTCTCTGGATATCAACAAAATACCCAATAATGTGCATGTTATACATGTAGATCTTGCAGCCGATTCGTTGCAACAAAATTCACTGGAGAAAATTTCTTCTCGATCTCTATCAATCCATCGATACACACAAATAAACACACACACATACATATATACATATCTATATATCTATATATCTATATATACATACACACACAAAACACATATATATATATATATATATATATATATATATATATATATATATATATACACACACACACACAATATATATACACACACATACACACACATACAGTCATGGCCAAAAGTTTTGAGAATGACACAAATATTATATTTTCACATGATCTGCTGCCCTCTGGTTTTTATGTGTGTTTGTCAGATGTTTTTATCACATACAGAAATAGAATTGCATTCATATTATGAGTAACAGAAGCTTATATTGACAGTTAGAATGAGTTAATGCAGCAAGTCAATATTTGCAGTGTTGACCCTTCTTCTTCAGGACCTCTGCAATTCTCCCTGGCATGCTCTCAATCAACTTCTGGACCAAATCCTGACTGATAGTAGTCCATTCTTGCAGAATCAATGCTTTAATTTTGTCTGAATTTGTTGGTTTTTGTTTGTCCACCCGTCTCTTGATGATTGACCACAAGTTCTCAATGGGATTAAGATCTGGGGAGTTTCCAGGCCATGGACCCAAAATCTCTATGTTTTGTTCCCTGAGCCATTTAGTTATCACCTTTGCTTTATGGCAAGGTGCTCCATCATGCTGGAAAAGGCATTGTTGAGCGCCAAACTGCTCTTGGACGGTTGGGAGAAGTTGATCTTGGAGGACATTCTGGTACCATTCTTTATTCATGGCTGTGTTTTTAGGCAAGACTGTGAGAGAGCCGATTCCCTTGGCTGAGAAGCAACCCCACACATGAATGGTTTCAGGATGCTTTACAGTTGGCATGAGACAAGACTGGTGGTAGCGCTCACCTCTTCTTCTCCGAATAAGCTGTTTTCCAGATGTTCCAAACAATCGAAAAGGGGATTCATCAGAGAAAATGACTTTACCCCAGTCCTCAGCATTCCACTCCCTGTACCTTTTGCAGAATATCAGTCTGACCCTGATGTTTTTTCTGGAGAGAAGTGGCTTCTTTGCTGCCCTCCTTGAGACCAGGCCTTGCTCCAAGAGTCTCCGCCTCACAGTGCGTGCAGATGCACTCACACCTGCCTGCTGCCATTCCTCAGCAAGCTCTGCACTGCTGGTAGCCCGATCCCGCAGCTGAAACACTTTTAAGAGACGGTCCTGCCGCTTGCTGGTCTTTCTTGGGCGCCCTGGAGCCTTTTTGGCACCAATGGAACCTCTCTCCTTGAAGTTCTTGATGATGCGATAGATTGTTGACTGAGGTGCAATCTTTCTAGCTGCAATACTCTTCCCAGTTAGGCTATTTTTGTGCAGTGCAATGATGACTGCACGTGTTTCTTTAGAGATAACCATGGTTAACAGAAGAGAAACAATGATGGCAAGCACCAGCCTCCTTTTAAAGTGTCCAGTGGTGTCATTCTTACTTAATCATGACAGATTGATCTCCAGCCCTGTCCTCATCAACACCCACACCTGTGTTAATGGAGCAATCACTGAAACGATTTTAGGTGGTCCTTTTAAGGCAGGGCTGCAATGATGTTGAAATGTGTTTTGGGGGATAAAGTTCATTTTCTAGGCAAATATTGACTTTGCAAGTAATTGCTGTTAAGCTGATCACTCTTTATAACATTCTGGAGTATATGCAAATTGCCATTAGAAAAACTGAAGCAGTAGACTTTGTAAAAATTAATATTTGTATCATTCTCAAAACTTTTGGCCATGACTGTACATACATACATATATATATATATATATATATATATATATATATACATACATATATTATATATACACATATACATATACACACACACACATACATATATACACACACTACATATTTTTTTCCTTTACCTTAAATTCTCCTATTTGGCTGTCGGCTCTTATCGTTCCAGAATTAAACAACTGCAGAAAAGCGCAAACAGCGTATTATATTAAATCATGGCACTGAACACTGTATAAATCTTAGGCTACGTTCACATCTGCGCTGGGCTCTCCGTTGTTCGGGTCCGCCGGGATACCTGAACAATGGAAAGCTGGACTGCTGAAACAGTGGTTACTCGCACACACTGGCGGACCCCTTTGACTATAATGGGGTCCCATTGGGTCTCCGCTGTCCTCTGTGCAGGATTTTTCTCTCTGCTGATTTGTGTGGCGGAGTCTCCAGCGCAGATGTGAACCTAGCCTTATCTGTAACACAGGCTGTATCCATAAGAACAGAAAAAGATTAAAATATATATATATTGAAAATAAAAAAAATACACAATGTAAGAACCGTTAATTATGTAACACTATATTTCCAATAGCACAAAAATAGAGCAAAAGATCGTCACATACCCGCAGTATGACAGATTCATCAAACAGCTCTGATGGGGTCATGTTGACATTGTAGAAGAAAATCTATTCGATAAAAAGAGACATGACAGATGACGTGAGAACAGGCGATCGATGTGCAGAGAGTGTCCATTTTTAGCACAGCAGATAGTTAGGTACTTTGCAAAACGTGTGACATCCTATAGTAGTATTGCAAGGCAGAAGGTGAAAATCTTAGCACAATCTGCAGCTAAATTTGCTGGAAAAGTTAACTATATGTGGATGAGCCCCCCCCCCCCCCCATGTCCATAAACGTGTTTTCTCAGTGTGTTAACCGTATTAGTAATGGCTAGCACACTGACCCATTCTTTTATTACGGCCCCATATACGCGACTGTATTATCACGGGTCTGTTGAGGGGGCCATGAGCCCAGGGGCAAAACTCCGGACAATTCCTGTTCTTGTCTGTCTTGTGGCCCGGGCTCATTAATGAAATTTATGGGTCCCTGGAAGTCCCGAACATTATATGGATACCCTCCAAGTGCTGTCTGTGCCATTTTTCCATGGACCGGAACAGGCACACATTCTTGTGCATGTAGGCTTACCCTGAATATTGAGAAGACATACGAAAACAGCAAAGCAGCAATTTTTCTCTTATTCGCTGTCACTTCTGAGCTAGGAAGAATGACCAGACTGTCTCATCCTCAAGTGGTTGCACCCCCCACAGGACAACCATGGCACAAATTCATATGTCATATCTCTATATATATCTCCATCTACCTATGCTCCCATGTAAAATATTTGGAAAACCATAGTTAATGGGGTTGCCAGGGATTTTTCTTCTTGAAACCGCACCACTCTTGGGCTGAGTCTAGCATTGCAGCTTAGCTAGTTTCTCTGCACTGGCACGGTTAAAGGAACAAAAAAATAAAATAAAACAAATATTCTAATCCGGGACAATCCCTTTAACATTTATCGGCTACATATGAACCCATGCACATAAAAGACCTATATATAAAAGTTTAATTACAGAAACTAACATGACCTGATGATTTAGCATCCCCCGTGACTGTGCATGTGTATTTCATTATCTTACCCACACGTGACATGCACATTCTTTAAAGCTGTAGGTATCTTTAGTCTGGATCTATATCAGTAATTGGGTTTCTGTACCACTAGAGGGCACACAAAGAACAAGTTGGTTTTGCAAAAGTGATAAGAACCAAACACTGACCTCATCGAAGTAGGGGTGGTTTCCTCTCTTGATTCTTGTTCTATGGGTATGTCCAGCGACACTGACCTTTACCACAGGTTTTATGTTGTTGCCAGGCAATTGTCGACCTTCAATCACACGAATGCGGATCTGTCAAGTAGAAAACGTTTTTTTTCAGAATAGTGATGAAATCCACCACCAGATCTAAGGAATGCAGTATATATTACACTCAAAAAAAAAGAATGTACCAAGGAGAAGTTGTTGGAACGGACTGAAACTTTCTGTGTGTGAATGTAATTATGATATATGTAAGCCATTACAATAGTAGAACGAAAGGAGAAGTTTATTGGAGAAACTGTACAATTGAGAGGAGGCTCTAGGACCCTGTTGGGCAGCCTCTAGCCTGGGTACAAGATACATTTGGGCATGGAGACATGCAGTTTTTGTATGGTATCCTGCAGCATATTTGGCCATACATGTTGCAGCTAGGCCTATAGATCCTGCACTTGTAGGTTGCCAAAGCTGCCACCCCAGCTAGTCTCATAAATGCTTGACTGATGATAAATTGGGCAGTAAAAGGAAGTGTTGCAACCTGGCAGAGATAATCCTGGAAAACTCTTGAAATGTGTGGGCAAGGATTATCCTGCTGAAAAATCCCAGTTGGAAGCCCTGCCATAAGAGGCAACACATGTGACTGCAGGATGCACATATCACTGAGCTGTTAGCATCCCTCATATCACTACTAGGGGTCACTGACTGTCGTAGGTGATGGCTCCCCAGATAGTCACACTAGAAGTTGGGGCAGAGTGTCGCTCCATAGCAATAGCAGGATTGAAGTGCTAACCACAAGGCCTCCATACCTAAAACACCATCATGTGAACCCAGAGAGAACCTGGATTTGTCACTAAAGACAATACAGTTCCAGTCCATAGCAATCCAGGTTTCTCATTCATTATACCGCTACAAACGAAGGTGACGGTGGCTGTCAATGA
The DNA here is from genome assembly GCA_947044405.1 of Leptodactylus fallax. Lineage (NCBI taxonomy): Eukaryota > Metazoa > Chordata > Amphibia > Anura > Leptodactylidae > Leptodactylus > Leptodactylus fallax. The sequence goes on from CAMRHE010000262.1 coordinate 2,901,668, forward strand.
CAGGACATGTAATGGGTGCCATGACACCAGATTTCCTCCTGCTAAGTGCGTAGAAACTGTCTGGCCAGAGACAGGGGGGGTATAATGAAGATATTTAATCAGATATTCACTTACATATCTGACTGCCAAGTTTTGCAGCAATCCGACATTTCTGTTTGGTTGGTTATTTTTTTTGTCAATGAGTGAATATCTCAGGCCTCTGCGGTTATGTGAATGGCCTGACCGACTCCACATCTTTTAAGGCATACAAATTTACCTGAAAATCTTGGGCTTTATTGGACAGGATTCTTCTGGTTTTCTTTCCCTTTGTAAGACGTCTGGAAATTTGATTTTCGGGCTGACCAGGAACCCCCGGCATATATGGATTGAATCCTGAATCGACAACATCTCCATCTTCTTCATCCTCATTATCTAAGGAGGCAAAATTATTGTAGTTTAGGACTTGAAATGGAAGTAGTCCATATCTTATTAATATGGCTAGTACCTACATACACACAGGCTGCCTGGCTTAACTTGGTACTAGGGCTCTTTCTTACTAATGCAAGCACCTACAGGAATGGGCCATTTCTCTCCAAACACTCCCATGTGACACGAGTTGTACATGCATTCTGCAATCCAGTACTGATTTGGTGCAACAATACTGTACATCGCCCCCTAGTGTGCAGATAATAGACACACATCTTGAACTACCATACAGCACATATATAACAAATATTACATAATGTATTGGTACACTAACAGCACAAACCACCACAAGGGAGGGGGACGTCCTCCATTATACCATCCCCCATTTAACATTTCCTGCTGCCAGTAACAAACAAAATTCAGTTAGGCCCAGTTCACATCTGCGGACTCCCCGAACGGAAACCGATACGCATAAAAAGCGGTTTACCTAGGAAGCCACATGGACCCCACAGACTATAATGGGGTCAGTGTAGTTTCCGCATGAAGCAAGCAGAGAGGAAAGTGCTATGGGGTCCGCGGGTTTCCTTAGGTAAACCGCTTTTTTATGCGTATAGGTTGGAGACCGCTTAGAGACCCCCCCGAATGTGAACCGGGCCTTAGAGACCCATTCGCCGCTTCAGCAGGGTCACACTAGCATTTGAGTCTCAGTACGAGACTTGGTCCCCCATTCTGCTTAAAATAGGCGGCGAGAAAATTCTTGCAAGCATCTTTATAAAATATACACACACACACACACACACACACACACACATTTATATTTATTATATTTCTATACTATAAAATCTTTGTACTCACCCAGCTGCTGTACTCCCGACACTGCTGCAGATCTTCAGTGAAGCCGAGGGAGTACACCTCAGCATCAGTGCACAGGTGTCCAGAGAACCAGTAGAAGTAGAAAGATTTTTTTTTTTTTTTTTTTTGTGTGGTCACGGATGGTGTTGCCACAGGTCTATTTGGGACGCTAAAGCCCCAGTCTATAAAAACCTGTGGGTGCTTTAGTGTTCCAGATTGACCCGAGAAGTTCCCATTAAAGTCAGCCATTGATTTTTAGGGAGGGAGCTAGCTTCCAATAGGTGGCCCTAGAGGTCAGCTGTCCCAACTAACATGTGTACCTTTTCCAGGGGAGCATAAATGGCTTCAAAGTCTCCCTACTCTGATACTGCGGTCTCTGCTATGAGAAAGTCCCCCTCCTGACCGGTCGCATGATCAGAGCAGATTTTTACCCAATGAAAGTGTCTATTAGATGTATCAAGAAGAGATCTGAAGGAATTGATGGAAAGTATATTGGAAACTTTGATACCTTTCCATTACACATAAAATAATCTTTAAAGTAATAGCCCTTTAAGAAAGTATTACCATGTTATCTTCCATCCCCAGACCCTGTAATTTCCTTCCAGACTCCATAAATCTTTTAATCTGGAATGATCCTATAATTACATTTAGATTCTCTCACTTCCTCATAGCTGCAGCATGACAAGATGGAGAGATTGTATCAGTCCATTCATTGACTGTAGACTTTCCATGGAAGAACTGCGCCAGCTTCTATTACTTTTCATTAACAACAATGTTTATATAAAACGAATCAGATTGAGATTAGCAGATTACACAGCCACACAAGAGATAGATTAGGAATAGTAGAGTATATGTGGCAGTATATATATATATATATATATATATATATATATATATATATATATATATATTATCTTCTTCTCTCTCTAGCTATGACTTGAGTAAGGTAACTCAGCGAAGTAACAGTATACGGTGATGTCACAAATTTTCTGACCACACCCAGATGACACGGTTGGTAGGAAGTAAACGGTGATGGATCATTTACATTCAACTTGAAGAACAGGTTTTGACAGCTGTGAACTAACCTTTAAGCCGCATGCTGAGTAAATTCAGAAGTATATGTGTAGGAGTATAGCTGGCTACAGACTAAGATTTTTCATTGATGTGATCAGGGGTGCTAGTAAGTCCTGGACAACAAGTAACAGGATAAGGAGAGTGCGCAGGCTCAGCAGGACTGTCCACTGTATAGTGGTGGTTTTTGGGAACTGCAGTGCTGCTCCTATTTCTTGAACAGAAGCAGCCTGTACACACTCCCCGTTCACTACTTGTGCCCAGAGGTTGCCAGGACAGCTGATCTGTGCAGGGTCCATGTGTATGATGGCCTATCCTGTGAATCGGTCATTAGTATGAAAAATCCTTTTAGTGATACCATCAGTAACTTAACTAGCTTCAGAAATTCCTTCGGTTAGAGAATTGTGTATATGTGACCACTTCTCCAGTCACAGTGGTAGTGAGCACCCTGCTCTCATATTGGGAATACTCCTTTAGAAGTAAAGTACATAGTAATCCAGGGCAGTGAAAGTTTACATGCTCAACTCTTAGGTGGGTAACTATACCTGAAACGTGTAGGAAATTTTACTCTTCTGGTTCTCATGTTGGGTCTGTTCTGATGCACTAATAAAGGTTTCAATTGTAGTGCTGGATCATGTTTTTTGCATTAATGAATTGCGGACATTGAGCGTTGGTCCCATGCACCTGTAGTGGATGAGGATGGCTCCCTTGTTGAAGGAATTTTAGATCAAATTTTAGGTGGTCCTGGGCAATTGCCCAGTTTACAAAACTACCCAAAACCAATTCTCAATCCTGTGTGTATATTCAAGTCGAAATCGGAGTAACTGAACAGCGACCCAACAGCATGAGGACCATTGAAGATAAAATACACTGACATTGAAGGCTTGAAGCCTAATGGTGCACTCCATTGAAGTTCGAGAAACAGCAGAATCCGGTTTTATTCCCGTCAGATATTGTCAAGGAGACCTTGTATGGATCCAGACACTAAATACAACAATATCTACA
>CAMRHE010000262.1:2910000-2959838 GCA_947044405.1 Leptodactylus fallax
AGAAGGGTAGACGTGCATGGTGGAAAAGGTTACAAAGTCCTCAAAATAAGAACAAAAATTAAGATTACAGCTTGAACTGATGCCCGGATCGTGCTGGAGCAAATCGAGTTTTCTTTGGAGAGCAGTCTGGGAAATCAGCCAAAATAACTAACTGTACACACAAAATATGGAGATCCTCAGAGCAGAAAGGAAAATGTCAGAGTAACGGAGTGTAAAGGGAAAGCTCCTCCACATCAGGCCGAGGCAACTGAACTCAAGGTCAACAAGATCTAAACACATTCTTTATGTAGAAGCGAATAAGACAACATCGAGAATTCCTATGTGTAGACACCATTAGTATACGTTCTTATATGTACATGCGTCAAGCACTTCAAACTCTTTTCTACAGGCTATATGCAAAAGAATGAACATCTACAGTATGTACTGTATATGCTAAAATGTAGCACTTGACACCTTCCTTACATAAAGGAGAGTGCAGAACCCTTCAGATTAGTGTAGGACGTGTAACCTAAAGCCCCAATGCAAAATCTGTACCATGTACCTGTTATAATACTGGTGTCTTCCTTTGTGGCTGGTTATGGGCCTTAGGGTACAGTTAAACGTACAATACTGCAGCATTTTTCATGCCTAAAACTTTTGCAAAGTAAAAATGCTTTCATAAATGTTAATAGCTAAAAAAATAAAATGAATGAATCAAAGAGACATCTAAATCCCATCAATATTTGGTGAGACCTTTGTCCTTTGGAGGAGAAGTCCTGGAAGTGATGATCCAGCCACCACAGAGCTCTGATATCAATATCATCCAGTCTGGGATTACATGAAGAGACAGATGGATTGGACCTAGCCTACCACATCCACAGAAGATCTGTGCGTAGTTCTCCAAGATGGCGGGAACAACCTCCCTGCCGAGTTCCTTCAAAAACGCTCTTCAAGTACCAAGGAGAACTGATGGAAGGCAAAGGTCACACCAAATATTGGTGGGATTTACATTTTTCTCTTTTTTATTTACTTCATTTTGTTAATTGACAAAATAAAAAAAATAAAAAAAAGTTAACCCTTCTATTTCTGAAAGCATTCTTACTTTGAAGCATTTTTTGCCCACCTGCCAAAAACGTTTGCACAGTACTGTGTATCCTAACCAGTCCATTATCTGGAAAAGACTATCGTCCATGTGCCCATGTAATTCTGGCCATATACTGCCCTAATTAATAGAAATGTGTATATAGGATGTGAGATCTGATACCATAAAATGTTTTTCATAACTACAATGTATATAATTCAATCTATGTCATAGACGCTACCCTGGTAACTACTGTGGGGTGTATTAAGAATGGGGCGCCACACACACACACACAGGTAAAGTGTTAACATTAGCAAAGACGACTACAACTCAGCCAAGGATTACATTGACTCTCTCTCTAACAAGGGATTAGATGTGGGAGGGACATGAGCATTCAGCTGTCCAGGGCATGAAGGGTGTGAGGAGACATAAGCCAGCTGCTAAAGGGGGGCTATTTTGCAAGCCGCCCTCTTCCACAAGCCTGCTCAATATAAAATATATACTGTACAGAGAATTGCCCGGTACAACAGGAAAGCAATTGAGAGTATTCTGACTGTATAATAAGGTGGAACGTTGGCAACTGTCAGGACAGACGATTGTATTCTGTGAATGTGTTCCAGGAAAAATAAATTACTTTTACCACTATTGGTAAATTAGTATTGCAACGTTTTAGGAAATTCTGCCAGATGTAGCATACCTTTCAGTTGGAAGTGTGACTTCACTTCCTCACATTTAGCAAGGTTTTACTTATGATCACTCATGAGGACTCTGCATTTATAATAAAGTCATTTTAGGTGGTCCTCTGACCTCAGATTCTGTCCCAGGCCAGACACAGATATGGCCTCCAATAGTAGGTACCAGCAAGAACACCACGGATTTGTGATGGACTTTCACATCCATAAACTTCATAGTTTCTATTACTAGAGAGTTTCTCCTTCCCATCCATATTACTATGTATTACAGAGAGTCTCTACTTTCTATAAGGTCTGAATGATGCCTGTAGTGAAAGGGGTCATGCACTATTAAAAACAGATGCCAACCATCTTCGTAACGTAACCCCTGCCCATCCAGAAGTTGTGCTTTATATTGCAGTTCAGCTGTACTGAATGACCACACCTGCCCCATAACTGTGAGCCCACTGGATTCTTTCACCACTCATACTAACCAATGGCAATTTTTTGTATAATTTAGTCTACTAGTAGTACGGACTGTAATATTCTGCCATATGCTGCAGGCATCTTTAGGTGACAGTTCTAACGTAAAAGTTAACTATAGCAGGAATATTTTTTGCCAGAGGTTAGCCATGTTGCCTTGTACAGGGGTCCTAGGTATCATTCCAGCATGAAGAGTGTACATTCTCTGTGTTTCCCTGGGTTTCCCAGATTCTCAGATTTCCTAACATGCTCAAAAACATACCAACAGGTTACTTGCTATAAGACTGGCCCTATTGGGTATGTAACAAAATCAAACAAAAATGTTGGGCCTATATCAAGAACTCAAGTTAAAAAAAAAAAAAAAAAAAAAGTCAAAAAAATGATGGAAAAAAAATAATTCACTCCCTAAAACAAAGCAAAAATAGTACAACAAAAAAAAAATAAAATAAAAAAAAAAAAGTTCTTCTATTCCTCTTGTAATAGGGATTCTAAGCCCAGTGGGATCAGAAGTGAATGTTGACAATCTCTTTACAGCACTTTGGGACATGTTGGTATTGATGGGTTTCCCCTTACACATCTGTTCTATCAATTAAGTTCTATTGTTAATTGGACAAATTTAATGGTGATCATACATGATGAGGGCTGGTCACAGGGGTCGCTTGTGGATAACCACTAATTGTCGGCAGCACTTAAAGAGGACCCTTCATGTCCTCTGCCACTGGCGGTATTATATACTGCTACAAAGCTGACAGTGTGCTGAGCAGCAAGGTTCGCCGTTTTGATAGTGAAGGGATATATCCGGCATGCAGGCGTGTACTGTCAAAGCTGACAGCGTGCTGAATTCACCATCAGCTTTCTATAGGTATATAATACCACCAGTGCCAGAAGATGTGAAAGGTCCTCTTTAAAAGTTAAAGGGATTTGTCCAGGACCCAGCAAAGTTAGATACTAACAACCTATCTACAGGATACGTCGTCAGTATCAGATGGGTTGTGGGTCCTGTTTCGGCCACTGGAAGCCTTATACAAAATGTATACAGCCGGAAGCAGCTCTGTAGTTCCTGTCATCAACGCTACACTGTATGGAGATCCATATACTGCATACAGCTTCCTGTCCGTACATTGTAGTGGTGGTGCTGGGAATTGTAGCTCCCATTCACTTGAATACTAGCAGAGCTGCTTATGGCCGTATACCTTGTATACGGCTTCAGATGGTCTCAACAGCTGATCTGTGTGGAGTCCAGGCGTCAGACCCCAATGTATCTGATACTGATAAACTATCCTATAGTTAGGTCATCAGTATCCAACTTCAAATAATGAAATAGAACGTGGGAGAATGGGCGGCATAACCAGTATGTCTGGGAAGATGGGAACTCCAGCCAAGGACTGGACTAAAATTTCAAGGGGAAAGTATTTACAGGCAGTTCTCCATGGAAAAACAAGTATCCAAATACCTGCTGGTCTGGATCTCCTCAATAAGAACCAGTACCCCTCCAGATCTGTGACAGTGGTCAGCAGCATACAAACAGGGCTCTTCCCAATCTCAGCAGGACAAAACAAGTCTCTCTAAATGTTCTGCAAATTCACAAGCGTAACGGAGCCAGGAAATAATGAGTAACATAGGAATGTGCAGACATTACTCCTGGCGGAGGGGTCTACGTGTTTTCAGAGCGTTACTAGGAAACCAACCACTAAAACGTCTCTGGTTATAACAAAGCCGAACCACATATACAAACTTCTTCAATTCACACACAAAACTATTTCTTCTATAGTCAAGGCTATTTTTAAAACTGGCTTCGATGACAAGGAGGAGGAAGAGGAAGACTGTCTGTATGTGCAATGAATGGAAGAATGCCTTTATACGGACAGCCAGGAAACATAACTGTACAGTCAAGTGAATATGATAAGTGATCAGTAAGGATGAGTTGTGTGTCTGTGTCATTTTATTGTTAACATCCAATTGTCCATGCATGATCATGTGACCAGAAGAACAAAGAGGATATTGTAGGTGGTGAAGGAACGAACGAGAAGTCGTCTTTGAAGTGAATGGTGCATCACTGAAAAGTATTTGCAATGGTATAGAGTGGTCATGGCTTTTGGTTCAGGATATTCTAGAATTTTTATTTTTTTTTATAAATAGGAATCGTCGTTAGGTCCAAAATAAGAACAGAAACCTATAGCACATCAGATTATGTGTCTATTATACAAGGGTTGACTGGTTTAGGTAGTCTCATCTCATATTGTGCTCCAGTGGCCGGTCAGAGTCCTTGGGATATATCACCACATGGCAGATGTATAGAAGACATTGCTGCTACTGTCTGATTAATCTGAATGGAGCTTGCAGAAATCCATGTACTTGCCATCAACACAAGCCCCTTAAGAGCAACAGAAGTGTTTTTTTTTAGATGCAGAAATCTATGAAACAGTTCTGCAGTGTGTGAATTCATTCTGAAGATGTGGCTGCAGAAGATCCATTTGTTAGATCAACTTGACTTAACAGGCCGTAGAAGAATGCAAAAAAGTTGGATTGCGTCTAGCTTAGTATTAAAGGGTATCTCCAGAACTTACATATTGATGACCTACTGTATTCTTAGGATAGGTCATTAATATATGATTGAAGATTTTTTGTATTGCACATGCACTCTGAAAGAGTTTCCTTAGACCTCTAACCTTCACTTTTGTATGTGTTTGGTGATCTTCCAGAGGACCAGAGAGAAATACATATGCGGCAGACGAAGAAGACTCACTACACACTGCCCTTTTTAAGCATGTCCTCCTAAGGGCATTCACTGGTGGAATCCTCCTCAAATACTGCCTTTCAACATTCCCATTTATTTCAATGGGAATAGCAGATTTTTTCCTCAAGCTGATTTTTCAGCTAGAGGAAATATGTAATGTCATGATTGATTCCACCTGGCTAACGCCATTGAAATGAATTGGAGGCTGAAAAAATGCTAGTATTTTTCTGCAGTGGTTTATTGGACCAATTTTTGCAAGAACGCTGCCAAAAACTGCTAGTGTATTTTTCTGCCTCCCATGCATTTCAATGAATTGATTTGCAAGGCAGAATCCATCTGAGGATGGGTCCTGGTGCTTCTTTTTTTTCAACTAGAGGAAAAAAAAAAAAAAAAAAAAAAAAAAAAAGCTTCCTAACTCCCATTGAAATGAATGGGAGAGTTGGAAGGCGGATTCAATCTCGAAAATCCTCCTACAAAAAAACCCCCAAGTGAACTTACCCTATAGTGTTAGCAGGCACAGGAAGAGACTTGCTCCAAATTTTTTTTATTTTGTCAAGGAGCAGACGATACCTCCAGCTAGGTAATTGCTGGACCTGCAGAGTATCTTTAGGATTTGGCAAGGAGCACTAGTAAACTCCATGGACAGAAACATCAAAGAAGCCTACGAAGAGGCGGTTTTCTCACACTATTAGGAGTTTTTCTCTTTGTACCCACAATATGGTGAACCATCAAACTTCAGGTTCAAATGAAGATGTGGTCCAAGGAGAAGAAATTACTCATGATGACCGGTGAGGTAGTCCAGGTATCCTTACCAAATGTCACAGCACACTCTGCATTTTACATTTACATAGTGAAATATCTGTATGCAAATACTATTACACCACGTCTCATATCAGATTTCCTGGTGCTGTTCACCTTAAAATATTTTGTGTCCCTTTTAAATGGCACAGGTTACATATTGACTCGTGCTGTAAAAGGCGCTCACGGTGGGAATAAAGCATCCACGCCTATAGCTTGTGTATTTTCTTATATATAGAGATATGAAGTGAACCTTTCACCCCACCCTTTCTATTTGCAGATATTAATTCAACATACAAAAGATAAGCTCACTAAAACAAATATTCCTAAGAAGGAGGATGTATACTATCTAAGAGGGAAATGAGAAGAAAGAAAAACACAGCCTTAAAGGATAACTCAGTACATACAAGCAGCGGTGGACTAAGGGAATATTCACATAGAGGAATTTGGAGCTGCCTTGGAGGTAGATTCTATCTGAAACCAGCCTCCATTCATTTCAGTGGTAGGCAGATGCTGATTTTTTTCAGCTACCTAGTGTTAGGTTGCGTTTACACACTGATTGTGCAGTATACACCCTGGACGCTGCCAAACCAAGGGATCAGATGAGAATAGGTCAAGACAATTTTATTTTGAATGGCCATGGGGTACATGAGGGGGACTTCACTGTGAAAGAGCAGCAGGAGCTCTATGTCAGGAGTAGGCACATGCCACCCACATTATGGTGCTGCCCCCTTGCTTATGGGAGGACTAGTTGCTGCTATGGTTGTAGTTACAGGTGCATGTAAAATTCTACTGTGACCACAAACCACTTCTAAATGGCATACACTTGTTAAATTTGTGAGAGATTTCAGTGGTCATAGGCCCTCAAGAAGCCTCAGGCCCTGGGCAGCCACCCAGAAATGGCATCAATTGGAGATCGGTGGGAGATCTCCAAGATCAGTTGACGAGACTGCAACATTTGGTTGAGTGCTGCAACCTTAAAGGGAAAACCAAGCAAAGTGCCATACATTTATATAGCAGCTGTGCTTGGTAGCTCAGGTCTGCCTAGTCACTTGAATGGGACTGAGCTGCGAACAGACCAGGTGACCAATGAATGTGACATCACATGGCCTGTGAAACAGAAGTGTTGCTACAGCTTCAAACAGCTGATACACAGAGGTCCCATTGGACCCCCACTGATCTTCAATTGATGACTTCTCCTAAGGATAGGTAATCAATGAATAAGTCTTGAAAACCCCTTAAAGGACGTGCACCTAAATCAATTGCTGTATCAAAAGATGACACTTCTCATCCAAATACCCCCTGGTGCCACAGAAACCTGCAGAACACTTAATCCGCCTATACCACTGCTTGGTTTCCATGACTGGATATATCCAACACAGCACTTGCTATAACTTGATTGTTGGGGGTCATCCTAAGAATTGCCTTAGAGCTTTCTGGTAAGAAATCTGGACAGTAAGATGGTTGTGAAGTTTCTTAACAGAGACCCCACTGGGGGTCCCCATGTAAGTGTCAGTTTTGCTCTATGAACCCCAAGGTGACTAGCCTAATATGAGAATCCTAGGCAAAGCTAAAGCTATTCTACCTATAAACTAAGAAGATATTTCCAAAATAAAATACATTTTCATAACCCAAGGTGGGTGACCATCATCGCGCCTTCCAGAGTCATCATTTCATTTTCATCTGAATCTAAGCAACAAGTATCATATGTGATAAGCTGTCGCTAAGTGCCATGCCAATATCTGAGAGCTATAGATTTACAACAGATGGAGAATCACAGGCTGGACACCACTGGGCTAAAATTTTCACGCAAGGGACAATATATGCAGGTAACCTACTTGTCTTTCCCGATAGTTTCAAAATCCTTCACGATGACGTCTAATGTTGAGGAGAAGTCGAGAGGTATTCCCTTAAGATCAAACTCAAGAAGCTGGAAGAGAAAGTGAGAAACAGGATATATGTAGATGTATATAAACCACAAGTATTTCACATCATACCACGGAGATAGAAGCCAACACACATAGCTCGCTGCTCTCTACCCCCGGTCATGAGAAACTAAATTCAATTAGTTTCCTTACACGCTAATACGTTCCAAGCTATAATTGTATTAGCTTTGTATACAATGCATAAGCAATGGGAAATACTTCAACTCTCTTTCACCCATTGCCTGGAATAGGGACACTTGTAGGTTTCTTCACCTCTGAATGACCTAAAGGTGAAACTACCTGTATATATTAGGGGACTGCGTAGTATATAACTAACATTTCTCCCTTCAAGAGTCATCTAGTACAAAGAAAGGCAGTAGGTTAGAAAGTCAAATCCTTTATGGGTTACTGTCTAGTAGGCACACACAACTACTTAGAGACCATGTATACAGCCATTATCCTGTGCGGGTCTGTGGAAAACGGAATGGATGGCATCCATATGAAGTCCATGTTTTTCACCAACAAAACAAGGTGCAAAGACCGAGAGGAATAGGACTTACATATTTGGTTACTCAGTCCTACAATCCCCACACAGATTTGTAAAAAAAAAAAAAAAAAAAAAAAAAAAATACATCTGTGTGCATGGTGCCACAAAAATAAATCAGTCCATGTGCTATCAGCCATTACGGATCAATAGTGTTGAAATCCAACATGCTTCGATGCTTCTTTCACTTGACATCTGTCATGAGGGTAAAGTTTGGAGACCCACATACACCTTAGACAATTGGCCATTCCCACTGAAATTGGCCAGGTTAGTCTTCACTGACCAAATTTTTGTTTGATTTCGTGCAACAAATGGTTCCGAGGTAGCAGTCACACCCAAGCAATGGTTCCAGAGGGACTAATAGATCCCGCTACACCAGCTGAAAATGTATTATAAATGGTACAGGGTTGGCAGATTAACCAATGGGGCCAGGGTGTTTTAGCAGCCCAGATCGTGGACTTATGCAAGTCAATGATTTATTAAAGACCTACTTATAAAGTTCATGTACACCACACCGCATGAAAGCAAGGCCTCTTCAAGGAAAATCTCACATTACCAAAAGTTGTGAAAGCAGAAATGTTATGCAATAACGGCTAGGGTTTCTTAAGCAATTTCATAATTATTGTAAAATCTAACTTCATACTTAATTGATAAACTCGGAGGAGTGTCTGGAAGCTGCAACCACAATGTTCTGTCAAATATTACCAAATGTTTAAGTTGCCTGGTCAGTGTTGGGATAGGTCTGCTCTTAGGCCCGGTTCACATCTACGTTTGGGGAGTCCGCTTGGGGATCCCCTGAACGGAAACCTAGACGCATACAAAGCAGTTTACCTGGGAAACCACACGGACCCCATAGCCTATCGGTTTCTGTACGAAGCAAGCAGAGAGAGAAGTGCTGCAAGCAGCACTTTCCTCTCCGCATGTTTCCATATGTGTTGTGCGGAAACCGAGCGGAAACCACATGGACCCCATTATAGTCTATGGTGTCTGCGGGTTTCCCCAAGTAAACCGCTTTGTATGTGTATAGGTTTCCATTTGGGGGGGGGGGTCCCCAAGCAGGCTTCCCGAATGGAAACCTGAATGCAGATGTGAACCGGGCCTTACAGTTCACATTGGTTCTGTGTGTCCCCAGACAAATCTTCCGAGTTAAATAGCAAAACTGGGGGAGGATTTGCCATTCAGAAGCCTATACATATATTAAACCAAGTAATTGCTGAATTTACATTTTTAAAGAAGTTATCCACTTTCTAATATTGATGGTCTATCCTTACTATAGTCCATCAATATTAGACCCACCAGGGTCTGACAGCCAGGATCCAGACAGATCAGCTGTTACGTTACAGCGTGGCTCCTGGTAATGTGTAGTGGTGGGTTTTGGTACTGCAGCTCTGCCCCACAAACTTCAATGGGACAGCACTGCACTACCTAAACACACCACTTTGGCAAGTGAACAGCGTGGCTCCCCGTAATGTTTACATATGGAACTGCGTTGACCCTTGCAGATCTAATATTAATGGCCTATACTAAGGATAGTCCACCTTCAACCTCTTTAGGAATGCTTTAGCCTTAAATTATTGTCTCAGACATTGGTGGCATATTGTTAGGATATGTTCTGTTGGCATATGTCCGACTACTGTGACTCCCACTTATTGTTGAATGTTGTGGAATCAGCCCTGTGAAAGCCTCCACAGCATTTTTCTCAGGTGGTCAAATGGTTGGTCATTGCTTGTGTAATTGAGTTATCAGTCCCTTCAAAGTTATGTGTACAAAAATGGCCAGAGTCCAAATAATGTCAATTTCACAGACCTTGGCGATTACTCTGACTTCTGATTTACTATTATGTGGGCAATTTTGAGTTGATATTGTAATGGATTTCATTGTTGATATTAATTTTTACATCAGGATATTCTACAATATAACTAACAAGAAGCATCCTGGAGGTACTTTTAAAGCATCTAGCCCATAGAGTACTTGGCGACTGCTTCACTGGGTATTCCTGTAGTGCTACATAGGGACCCACTGTATGCGCTCTGAAATACCTATAAGGCTGAGGCCCCATGTTACAGAAACGCAGCTTTTTTGTTGTAGATTTTGCTGCGGTTTTTTGAGCCAAAGCCAAGAATGGCTACAGAAGGAATGGGAAATATATAGGAAGCTCTTATACTTTTACCTTCTGCTCAATCCACTCCTGGCTTTGGCTCAAGAAACCGCAGCAAAATCTGCAAAAAAAAAAAAAACAAAAAAAAACAAAAAACACTGTGTTACCGCAAATGCAGCGGTAAAAATGCGGCGTTTTACAATCCCTGCAAAGTGGATGGTATACTAGTGCATCCATGCCACACATTGCAAAAATATATGTGCAGCCTACGCGCTGCAATTTTCAAAACCACCACAGTTTTTTAAATCACAGCATGTCAATTATACCTATGGAAACACCGGCGGTTCCCCTATAGGTATAATGGAAGCAGAAAGGTTTCCTCTGTGGACTTTGTGAAAAGTGCTACGGGAAAAACCATGAAGTGCTACCGCAGCGTTTTTTCCCGCAGTGCTTTTTTGCTGCAGCCTGCTATGTGGGGCCTTAGCCCAAAGTGGTTTTCTGGAGCTATTATGCTGATGGTTGTGGTCTCTTCACTGCTTACCAAACACAGCGCTGAATATTTTATAGGGGCTGTACTTGGTATTGCAGCTCAGCCCCATTTATTTGAATGTAATAGAACTGCAGCATGGCCATGTGACCAATGGACATGATGTCATTGGTCTGAGAAGAGGAAGTGGAGCTTACTCAAGGGCTGCAAGGCTACAGTGCTAACCACTGAGCCACTGTGCTGCCCAAAATCATTCAATAGCTGCTGCTCCACTGATTCTGGCACAGTTGAAATTTTTTCTATAGCCCCAACCATTCCTGAGCAATCAGTGATGTTAGGTTTGGTTCGGTTCCTGATATACTATTTAGTCTCTGTACTGTCAGGAGGACGGTGTCAGGCAGGAGCAGACAAGGGGTGTGATTCTGAGCTCTGATACTGGCTGCCTCTGATTGGGGCTCTGAATCACGCCCCCTGCCTGAAACCACCCTTCTGACTTAGTTTGGGTTCCCGATGTGCTATTTAGACTCTAAGTGCGCTTGTTGCTCGGGAGCAGTGGGGCCTATAGAAAATCCCAACTTCGCCGGAATCAGTGAAGCGGCACCTATTAACAGATGGTAAGCACTTGAATTAGTGGAGATGGCGAATGGTCCTCTTTAAACACTCCTCTTTTTGATATTGGATGTGTATTCATAACGTTAACTATATTGGTCCAGAAACTATTTGGTTTTTAACTGCATATTAGACCCTAACCTGTATATGTCATAATTTGGTGCAATTTCGACTTTAAAATGTTAGCACAAACAATATTTTAATATAGACATTTTAATAAAAACCTACTCAAGCATATAGATACGCAAACAAATTTTACACATTCACCCAGTAAACTATTAGTGCCCCTCTTTGACAGTCCAAAAAGTTGGACGTTATGGACCTTCTGGTCATCCTCATGTGACAGACAATCCCTGTGATCAGCTGATTGTCATGGATCCAGCTGCTGAAATCTTACATTACACAGCGCCTTAGGCCAAGTCCATTATAGTGGTCACCGCCATATCCAATCACAAGCCCCAGCAGGACATATGTAAGGGGGCTGTGTATACTTCTCAATTCATGGTCACTAAGATTAGCTCCTGGATAGCCAGAGATATCGGGAACTTAAAGCACTCGATATTTGCTAAAATGAAAAAGAACTTCGGGGACGAACAATCTTAGGACACGCCACTAAAATGTACCTTGAGACCTTGCCACACACTTACCTCTTTCCATACTGGATTAAGTTCATTGTCTATGGACTTGGTTTTCTTTTTCTCTCCTGTAAAGAAAAGCACAGATCAACACAAGGGTCAGGAGAGTATACACTATAAGACTATATGCCGTTGTAGTTAATTTAGCACTTTACCTTCTGGGAAGTAGACCCCTTATGGTGCACATTAGTCAAGCAGATGGAACTAATAGACTTTATTTGGTTTTGTGTAGTGCCATTGTTAGATCAGCATTTTCTACTTAGAAATTGAATTGCATAACCATAGATATAATACAATGTTAGAAAATAGAGGTAAGGGTCATTGGACTTCATATGACTTCCAAAACTTAAATCTACACGCAAGGGTTTTGTCTGCCGACTCAGGGAGAACTCACTCAAAACATTCAAAGGCTTTAAAACACTGTGGACACAACCTACAGAGAAAAGTCATCAGTAACAGATCAGTCAGGGTGCAACACCCAGGACCCATTGATCAGCTGTTTGTAAAGACTCTTTTCAGGCCAGTGATGTCATATTCACTGGTCATATTCTGAAGGATCATAATGAACTTTTTATACTTTTATATTTTCATATCTGCTTCAGGTGTACTGTGTGTAAAAAACATTGTTATCCTTAAAGATGAATATTAGATGTGGTTGTTTATGCTTGAAACTGAGTGTGATGTAATGTTACACTACCAGATAGTGTGTGCATACCAAAGTGCTTGGTTTGCTGCCAGAAGACAGCTCCCTGAATCACAGTGCAAGACAGGAGATGGCTGACCATATACGGAACTACTTATATCTGTTATCTATGCATTCAAGATATACTACACCAATTAGGATTGAACATGAGGACTTAAGTTGCTATGTTAACCCTTTCCTATGTTTGCTGCTATATGAACTTATGTTGCCTAAATAAAGTATGTCAGTGCGTCCCTGTATTCGGCTAAGAAAGAGGGTTCATACCAGCTCTGTGTCTGGTGTCTATCTCTCGCCGCTAGCAATTAGCTCATATCAATTAGGACAACGACAGTTACCTGGGGAACCTGGTCATCTGGCCCAAAAAGGGTCATGACCTTAATATAACCTTCAAATAAACGGGACTGAGGTGCAGTACCAAGCACAGACACTATACAATGTATAGCGCTGTGCATGGCAAGTAGCGAAGAGGTTGCAATCTTTGGACACCTCTTCTAACAACTGACAATTGATGGATGGGTTGGAAGTTGGACTGCCTCAGACAGATATTAAAGACAGGTCAGCAATATCATAGTCAAGGAAAACCCCTTTAAATTTTGTAAATAGATTGCAGATCTACACTCCTAATATTGGAATTCAACCACAATTCCTTCTCTGTGATTTGCAGGTATCGTAATAGACATGCATTAGGGGAAGCAGTTTGGTAGTGACATGTGACGCATACAGTATATATTTTATATTTATTTGAGAACCTTCGTAGACAATACATACTGCGCCTCATCCAGCCCTAAAGGTCACCTTCTCCATCTATTTGTATCACAAAAAGTACTCATGGCTTCACATCCCAAGATGAATAAAGACCCTAGATGAGGATCCCCAAAATTAAACAGACTCCATATAGTATGCAGATGCTCATCTATCTTTGTCCCTATAGTTTATAGTCTACTACGCTCCTGGGCACCGCTGCAGACAACATCCTGAGACTAAAGCGTTAAATAAAAGAAAAATTGATGCGTAATGGTGTTTCCCATTTAATTATAAACAATTTTCTGACTGAGGGAACACTTAATTGAAATAATATCTTTATGTCATACTTTGAGATTCAATGGTTTTAGTTCGAGTATACAACCTACCATTGGTACGACAGCAAAGAGTTAAAAGCATTTTCAGTATCCTTGCAAAGTGAGCCCTATCTAGGGGAATGGTATTGAATAGGACCCATGGAAACATAATAGTGGTCTATATTGTTTGATTGCATCTAGTGCAGCGTATAGGATTAAGCCTGATTCACTGGGATTTTCTATATGGTTATTAGCCTGGTATTTTACAGATATGAAATAAAGACATTATTTTAAATAGGCAGAAAGTCATCATTTACATTCACATGAATACTGAAAAAAAGTGGTGCAGGCCTTGGTGTCAAAATGTCTGCAGTGTCAGGAACAATGTACTAAGCTAAGGCCCCACGTACTGGGCCTCAGCAAAAAAGTGCTGCGGGAAAAGATGCGGCAGCAAGACATTGCGTTTTTTCCCACAGAGCTTTCCTCTGCAGACTTTCTGCTTCTATTATACCTATAGGTATGCTGCAATTTTGAAGTGACGATGGTTTTGGAAATCGCAGCGTTTCTGCAGCGCATATTTTTTTGCAATGTGTAGATGGGATTCTTTTCAGTGACTGTAAAACGCTGTTTCGCTGCAGCGTTTATGCTACTTGGGGCTCCGTCCTTAAGGTTTTAAAAAGGGAACAAGGAGATTTACCCACTCCTTTTTACCCTACTGACACCTGAAAGTATGAAACCACATTCCTAAGGATTAACTAATCAACCCGAGATAATGTACACAGTATATACTCAGGAATATTCCTCCTGACTGAATATAGAATACCTGCAGAATCTATAAAACAAAATGAATATGTTTGCAATATGTTTCTTCACTGCAAGTGCCAGTGTGAACTTGACCTTAGATGCATATAGCCTGTAACATAGCACCAATACAAAATCACTACAAAGCTATGGAAACTGTGACCACAATTCTGAAAAAGGAAAAAAAAAAAAAACGTAAAACATTTATGCAACACACTGTGACTAATAAGCCATACAGGCAGTGATTGTCCCGGGGCGTGAATCACTACAAAGCACAGGAAATCCCTGGCTGGAAATATTGATAATTGTTCTATTTAGTGCCAGCATGTGGGCCGATGTGGCCAGAGTAACCCATATATGAGACACGGGTATTGTTCTAACAATAACCTATAGGGAAGTGGCAGTTCCTCTAAATCGCAAGATGACAGTAAAGGGGACATAGATGACCATAAACATAGCGTCATACAAATATAACATGTACAACCAATCTATGCACAGAGTCCTATTCATGGTTTCCTGGAAGTTTGGTTTAAGGAATGTTACAAGATCATAGAAAATATAATGTAATACAAGCAACATATACAACAGATTTTATAGTTCATGGTGACTATGCAGCAGCTGGTAAGGGTAACACACGCCACCATGTTAAGTGGTGATGATTCTAGTAGTTGGCCTTCATGGATAGGAAATTTACAGTATGTTATATATGCCTAATGTTTGACATTAATGTATATAATGCTCAATGGTCTATTGGGAAAATGGAATCTGTGTTTCATTACTATACATAATGAAATTGCAATTATAGTTTGCAGAT
Source organism: Leptodactylus fallax (assembly GCA_947044405.1). Lineage (NCBI taxonomy): Eukaryota > Metazoa > Chordata > Amphibia > Anura > Leptodactylidae > Leptodactylus > Leptodactylus fallax. The sequence continues at coordinate 2,925,424 of CAMRHE010000262.1, forward strand.
GGCCCCGTATGGCGTCTGGAATATGGACGGCCACCTGCATCACATTACACCAGAGACACTGTTTGAGCTCCTGCAGGGCAAAGTAAACTGGTACGTAAATAAAACACTGAATGATCAGAAAATGTTAATTTTTTTTTCCCTTATTGTTTTTAATTTAAGATTGTAGTATTTTTTAAATTCTATTTTCTGTACAAGCTTAAGGGGGCTGCCATCTTGCCAGAGCTTATCCTCATCTGTGTTAACAGCAGCATTTAGTGATAGGATGTACAGAATAGTCCTGGCCATAGGCAGTAATACTGTGTAGCCAACTCATTGAGGTCTATAGGAGAGCTTCAGAGATTATAAGCCCTTGCGGGCAGGGCCCTCTAACCCACACTGCCAGTTGGTCACTGTTAGTATTATACGTGTTTTATATATTTTGTGTACCGTATGTAAACCCTCAAATGTAAAGCATCATGGAATTAATGGTGCTAATATATAAACATAATAATAATAAATAATGCTCTGTCTGGGGGGGGTACTTCAGTAGTCAACTGATACTAAGAGTTGGGGGATCTGTATACAGACGAACAGAGATGTTGGCGCTAAAAGAGTATTGGGGAGAGAAAAGTAATGGTTTGTCATGTTTAAGGGCCCCTCAGCAGCAGTATTAAATAATATAGTTATAAGCTGGACAACCCCTTTAAGTTCTCTTTATAATTTTAACTTTTGACACCCCCTAGAAAAGTTAGAGATTTGAGTACTCTGTTAATGTCTGAGGTAGGGGCCGCAGTACAAGACGACACTTGGCCATTTTTCACCTGGATGTGTCCATTGCAGGCTTCACTGCTAAATATGGGGAGCAGAGATGTTAAGAAAATCCTCCTGCTTCTGTTTGGTGAGACCTAACTAACATTCTCCTTAATCTGAACCTCCCACTCCAAACTTTTCTTGCACTACACCAGTTCTCTGGAATATACTACCCCAGGCAGTCCGATTACTTCCCTCCTTGCACAGTTTTAAGTGTGCCCTGTGACCAAATCTTTAGGTCAGCCTAGGACATTCTATAATCTAATTCCTTTGGTTTTACACAATCCCCCCCACCCCAATACCCCTTCCTCTATTCTTCAGTACCTGATCCTTTCATCCAGCATCATTCCTCACACGCCCAAAATAATTCAACTTCATACCTGCAGGTTACTGATTCATATAGCCTTACATCTACTTTTGGCTGGGTCATTGTACAAAAGCAGCAGTTTTTTACTTCTACATGGTGAACTCTTGTGAGCAGCGCCCTGCCCTCACTCTTATCTAACTTTGCCATATAATATGTGCTTTTGTTTGTACATGGACCCCCTGGTCTGTGACATGCTGCATAATAGGTTGATGCTATATAAATAAAGATTATTCTTTATGGACATAGCATAATTCAATTCTGATAATGTAATGCAATATATACTGTATATATGCACATAATAGATACTGAGGTTGTTAAAATAGGTTTCCCTCAGTACAAACACAATGTACTGGCTATTACTAACCCATAGAGATGACTAGTACATTGCAGTGCTATACTGTGGGCTATTAGCAGACACTGTTGACATAAGGGAGGGAAACACAGCTCAATTGTCCAATGAATAAACATCAGATGAAAGGATGACTCTCACAGGTTAGACAAATAGCCGGCCCTGGAGAATGTGAGGATATGCAGCCTGAGCCAGCCCTACGGAAAGTGGAATGGCCTGCAACGTCCGCCTCGCCTCCCTGGGAATAAACACCACATGCTATGACAACATGATTTTTTTTATGTGACTTCACTTTATACTACACAATTGCAGAAATACAGAAGCAATACCCTAGAACAATTGAAGTTTACAAGCTGAATCATTCTTGTAAAGGCAGCAGAACTAAGCAAATTCCACTGGTCAACAGGAGTTATTGATGCCGCTGAACTAGCCCTAAATAGTTTTAAAGGGATTATCTTGGGACTATTTTTTACTTGTTTCCTGCCTGGGTTAAGTGTTGAATGTAGGATTTTGGGTTGGTACTGACACCAGGTCATGTGATCAGAACCAGCACCCTCCTTCATGTTCAAGTTCAGTGGTATTACATCTACATGGGGGCTGGCAGACTCCACCATAGTAATAGTAAAGCTAGTCCCCATATAGATGTAATACCAGCAAACAGAGAGGAAAAAAGGAGAAAGAAGGAGGTGTTGGAATAAACCTGATAGCCTAACATTTCACACATAAAAGAACCCACACAGGAAGAAAAAAATAAATAAAAATTGTCCCCAAATAATCCCTTTAAACTCCAGTAAAACAAAAAAAAGTTTGTCCTCTCGGTTTGAAAATGAGCCTGTGTGTAAAGTTATTAAAAAACTGTGAGCTTTGAGGTTATGTGCTTCCCCTGGAGCACTAACCTCCTCTGACGCATACAGTGTTTCCTGTATGAAGAGGTCAAACTCACAAAGAAAGTCTATTAGAGCCTTAGTCTGAGTTCAATAGACCTACATCGATAGTTTGGGTTCATAAGAGGGGCAGAGGAAAAGAGAGCATATCAGTCCTCTAGATGAGAGCACATAACTTCACAATAAAGTTGTTCATAACATTATACGACACGATCAAAAGGAGGTGACAAAAACCATGTATTATTATAAAACAGGGAAACGTCATTATAGAAATTCAGTCATGAAGAACAGGAGGAGCTGAGCAGACTAATAAATTTTGCGGTTAGAGACTGTCGAGAACTTGTAATTTATTCATTGAACTCCGTAGTCTCTCAATGCTTAGGAGTCTAGTAGGTGGTCTCAATGATTAGAAGACTTCCCTTTAATAGTATACATATAGTAATGGCCATCATCCTCTGATAGGACTGCCCACTTAAACATAGAACGTGCAGAGATTTCAATCAAATTTTAGGTTTTTACACTGAATATTTTCACAAACTATTGTGAGTTATGTCAGTGACATTGTGAGCTGGTCAACTTATGTAACCCACCAGACCTTTATTTGGAGGACCAGAAAACTAAAGTTATGGGTAAAGCGTGGCCTATGCAATGCAGCACTTCCAGATATAAAACAAGAGGAGACTACATCAGCATTCCCTTAGGTATAATTATATTAGGGTTCACTTCTATTTACAGTATTCAGAATGCTGCAAATGGGGGGGGGGGAAAAAAAAAGTAACATTTTTGCAGATTCCTCCTTTAGAGAAAAAGGCAGGAATTTCCCACAGATTAATCATTTATACCAGTAATGAAAAAAAAAAAAAAAAAAAAAAAAAAAGGTATATAGGCCAATGTATAACTTTTCAAATATTTCAATGTATAAAGGTTTCAAGTGGAGGACACTGGCGCAACTAAAGGCCCATGGGCCCACCATGATTATTAAGGTGTAAAACCAGAGCAAAGAGTGATTTATCTCATAGATTGTAAGTTCTTGCGAGCAGGGCCCTCACTCCTATTGTTTGATATGTTTATTTCCTTGTCACATTGTAATGTCTCATATCGTCTGTTCATGTGTCCTCTGATTTGTAAAGTGCTACGGAATATGGTGGTGCCATATAAATAAAGTTTATGAATTATTTGCCATGTATTTCTTTGCAGAATCTGAGGATGACCTGAATGCCACCATTCTAGGGAGGATAATACTTGCTATTTCCAGCCAAAATAAATAATATACCACAGCACTGAAAATGTGGCCAGAACAGAGTTTACATGGGACATGGATTAAAACGTGGACCTACAAAATGCAAGTGAATACATACTGAGAAAATCTGATCAACATGTATTTACAGCACAACGTGCCGAGATTTGTGTCTAAAGGTGGTGTCAGACAGAATTCTACATGCCTATAGGATATAAAACAGGTTATGAAGAAGCCAACACCCAGACTAGCACTAAAATGCTGAGCTCTTCTACAATGATGTATGAGCTCGGTTACCACGGGTAAATACCAGACTTATTTATGGAAACTGTTCAAGGGCTCTTACATGGGGCGGGACGGGCTTTATATACTACATAAAAGATCTCATTTTATAAGTAGCTGTATAATTATACAAGAAGAAGGAAAATAAAAAACGGCAGCAGAAGTTGCATCAAACCCATGTTAAGATTATTTCACAATGCAAAAATATTTGATGGGTAAAATTATGGTCATGAATTTCTAAAACAAATCTGATGCATTAGTATATAACTCCTTTGATACATTTATAGCACTGGCGGAATTTAGTTTCAGCTCAGTATCATCAATGCATGAAGGAAGCGGCTCATCGAGCCACATCAGGTGTTATCTGCAACAAAGTTTAGGCTACAGGTGCACAAACTTTAAAAAAAACAAAAACAAAAAAAAACAAACTGATGATGAAGTTTGGTCTATTTTGAGGCTGGGGCCCCACATAGTACAAATTCCGCTGAAAACAATGTGGCATTTTACAGTCCCTGCAAAGTGGATGGGATTCTAGCTAATCCCAGCGACACATTGCAGAAAAATACATGCAGCGGACATGCTGCAATTTCCAAAACAGTTACTGTTTTGGAAATCGCAGAAGGTCAATTATACCTATGGAAACGCCGGCGGTTTCTCTATAGGTATAAAGGAAGCAGAAAGTCCGCAGAGGAAACCTATGCAGACTTTCTGTGAAAAGCGTTGCAGGAAAAACCACAATGCCTTCCCACCGCGCATTTTTGCTGCAGTCGGCTACGTGGGGCCTTATCCTTAATGACAGTTTTATTTCCATTACACATTTTTTAATCCATTTCTTAGCCATTTTTTAACATGTTATTTATCAGTTTTTAACTGTTCAATAAAAACAGATGAATTTCATTTTTTTTCCAATCCACTGATATATTTTTAACAGCCGTCACTCAGATGTAAAAAAATCTGTATTGACAGGTGTTAAAAATGAGCCCATTTAATTGTATTTGTGTGACAGGCATTAAGAAAAACATCCGTCCAGTTAACCCCTCAGATACCACATTGGGTGGTTTTACACATTCACTCTGACTCACTCTGTAAGACCATCATCACCCCTGCAAAATAATTTGGCTGGCGATGGGCCACTATGGTGGTCAGAGACCTAACAAAGGTCCCTATTTGCCATGACCTAACAAGCACCCTGTCACTCACACAATTTGGTATTGTTGTAATCATATCAATAATGCACAGTGAATGCTGTAAAAATGAAAACAAAAAAAAACAAAACAAAAAAACAAAAACAAATATAGTTTGTCTTTGCCCCCAAAATGAAAACTTATATAGTGCTTTACATGAATCCTAAAGTTGTATCATGAAAAATATCACTGATCCTGTAAAAAAAAAAAAAAAAAAAAAAAAAAAAGTTCTTATAGTTATGTAGAAGGAGAAAACAAAACAAATAAAAACGGGAAATTATAATTGCTGCCTCTTTAAAGCCCAAACTAGACTGTATCCTTGAGGGTTAAACCAGCCTAACCACAAGTAATTAAAAAAATAAAAAAATTAAAAAAGCTGGGAAAAAAAACCCATCGAGGTAATGGTGTCACCTTTTTCATTTGCCCTAGGTTCTCTTTCAGGAAGTGATAGAACGTTATGACTGGAATGAGAGAACACGGCTGCCAAATCTCCTCCGGGTAATACATTGTGGGTAAAATTATCAGAATAGTTTTATTGTAGTTACACGAATATACAGGAGCAAGTCTTGACTACTGTATGTATCGTGGTAAGGACCTGGTAAGAGTTGAAACGATAGCAGCAGAGGTGTAACTTGAAGCTCTTTGTATCTTACACTATTTAGAATAGAGGTATATTTTATATAACAGAAAAACGAGGGCTTGTTGGTGACGGCTGCCATGGCACCCACTATTGCTATGCCCCTGGATAGCAGAGACAGCCCCTTTAAAGAACATGTCTAGATACACTAATGAAAATACATGAGAATTCTGGCGTAGATTACTTACTTTTTATGCCTTGTCTAAGGGCTTACTGAAAAATAGGCATGCCTTGAAATGCAACATCATTCATGCATAAAGTCAGTCAACTAATAGGGGGTATAAAGCTAGACCAGACCGTCTAAATATGCACAAGATATATCATGCAGCATCAGTCACTGTGATAAATCTGGAGCAGTTCATGGTTGTTAGATAGGATTAGTCAGGGGCGTAGCTATATGGGGTGCAGAGGTAGCAGTTGCTGCCAGGCCCCAAAGGCCTATCTACAGTATATTAAGACACCAGTATCATACATAGCACATGTTAAATGGAAGTCTGTCAGCAGGAAAATTGGTATCAAACTAATGACCGTACCTTGTAGGGCAGCTTTTGCTCTTTCCAAAGAGGTCTTTATTATTTTACATTGCAGCTCCATTTTCATTCATGGAAATTGCCTGAAATGGGATTTGGGGCACTCTCTACGCTCCAGAAGAAGTCACTCAAGCAATAGGGGTGGGAGAAGAAATGCTCCTAAAGCCCTTTTCATCTAATTTGCATAAAAATAAAACACTGATTTTTTTTATGAAAATGGAGTTGCAATGCAGAATAAGACATCTTTGGAAAGTGTAGCAGTTCTATAAAGTACTGTCATTAGTCTGATACCAATTTTACTGTTGACAGACTGCTTTTATGCAAGAGCCTTGTAAAAGATATTGAATTGGGGCCCAGAAGCTTAAAGTTACACCTCTGGGATTAGTACACCTGTCTCAATATACATGAAATTATAAATTATAACATGAAATTATGGATCCTGTGCAGTTTACCTGTATGGGCACCACAGTGCTGACAAAAAAATGCAATGCAACATATATTATGGATTCATATGGTAATATAAAAAAAAAAAAAACAAAAAACAAAACAAAAAAAAAAACCCACACACACCACATTGAGAGAGATTTATTACAATTATCCAACAGACAGCTTAAAACTAGAGCAGGCGCAGTCTAGCAGGAAGCAATGCTATGTAGGTTTTCTGTACTTTAATACATTGATGGTTTCTCCCCATTGCCTGGCACCATGTGGACAACACATGTGGTTATAAAAACCAAAACACAGTGGACATTGCTAGTGTAAATGTATTTCTGCAGTGCTTCAGATTCTTCCTATTATCTGCGTGCACATCTAGCCAAACTCTGGGAGGTCAATTAAAGCTTAAAGAGTAGCAATATGCCGTTTATGTCAAGAGGCACACATTTTCCTTATGGATGGCTAAGTCGGAGGATCCCCTTTAGGATATCCATATCTGAGAGAGTCTTCTTAGACATGTCATTCTCCCTATGTAATTATTCCCAGGCAATGGAAATCTTCTGAGACTTTACTGGCTTGAAGCCATGGATGAAGGCGTTTAGGATACAAATATTGCTTCTCGTACTATTTTTACCCATTTTGAAAAAACTAATTTTTTTTTTTTTTTCAGCAACCCCATTGAAAGGGATTTCTGGGATTGTAATACTGATGATCTACCCTTAGGATAGGTCATCAACATGAGAATGGTAGAGGTCCCAGGGCCCACACAGATCAGCTGTTTAAGAGATTGCAGTATTCAGATGAGTGCTGGAGGCTTTTCACTGATCACCTAGCACAGCGCTCTATGTTGTATAATGGCTGTGCTTGGTATTGTAGCTCAACCCAATTCACTTGCATTGGACCAAGCGCCATTGTCTTATGAAGAGGAAGAGGCACTCAGAGTGCCACTGCAAGCAGCTGATCTGTGGGGGGGTACTGGGTATTGGACCCCACACAGATCAGAGATTGATGACCTATCCTAAGAACAGATCATCAGTACTTAACTCCTAAAAAGCACCCTTTGGAGAAGCAGAATATGGGGATGAGCAGATCACTCCATCTTGGTCCACATTCAGCATAGTCTGATGGTAGATCTTTAAATGATTCACCTATGGAGTTTGTACTGTTTTGCATGGAACGGAGTAAGGCTGAGGCCCCACACTGCAGAAATGCAGCTTTTTTGTTGCAGATTTTGTTGCTGTTTTTTAAGCCAAAGTCAGGAGTGGATTTATAGCTTTCCCATTCCTTTTGTAACCATCTGCAACAAGAAAAGCTGCGTTTTCGCAACGTGGAGCCCTAAAACAGGAACATAGAACCTGGTGAGATTTGGTTCCCAGAGACTATGTAAATGTCCAGTAAGTTAACTTCTAATATGGAAACCAAGCAAAGCTCATGTTTCCTAACATGCTCTATAGGGTTCCTTGTCAGGTTAAAGTAAACCATTCTGAAAACAATTTACATCGGACCCCCTGATGGTAGAAACAGCTCTAGAAAATTTTTAGCACAGTCATAAATAGCCAAGTGAGCAATAAAACCTCTATGCTGTGTAGCATGCCGAGTGCCAGTAGAAAATGTAGAGACTTATCAAGGCCGGAATCGGAGTTGGGAAGGAATTTTTTCCCTCCAACATGGGGCAATTGGCATCAGCTTCATGGGGATTTTTTTTTTTGCCTTCCTCTGGATCAACATTCTAGGGTTTTAGGTTGGATGAAGATACAGGTCCATCATCTACTATGTAGCTATGTAACTATGCAAGAGCACGGGGTAGTTTCGACTGAATGGAGTGGTGGTCAGGCAGTGCGTGCACCTTACCATTCATTTCGATGAGAGTGCGAAGACAGCCGAGAGCTATAGTTAAGCTATCTCTGGCACTCCCATTGAAATGAATGGAGCAGGATGCCCAACTACGGCTCCATTCAGACAAAACTCCCCCAAGTCTCCTGATCGGTGGGGTCCACAGCAGCCGGACCCTTATCGAGCTTTAAAGTTATGCCCTATCCAGTGCTGATCAGCTTGTTCTAATGTTTATCATCGATTGTTCCAGGCAGGAATCCACCTGTTTGAGAAGGATCTTTCAAACATAAGGACCAGGTAACCTACAGTACCAGTAGGTGATCAAATTGTAGGTGGAAATAGAAGTAACTAGAAGTAAGTACTACAGAGGATGTAGTTACCCCTGGTCAGATACACACCCAGGACCCTAGTGATTTTAGGGAAGAGAATCAGAGCCAAAATGCCACCCATAGCTTTTATATTAGATACCAGATTACACAAGAATTCTCCCCTCAGACTGTGTTCACATTCTTGGGATTGAAATTGATATATAACAAACTACATCCCATGCACATGAACAGGTTCATTCCTGGACTGTCACTAGACGTGCCAGAATTACTAAAAGGCTCCAGTCTCTTGCTAATTCTTGCGCATGTTGGTGCAACCTGAACCCAAATCTATGCCAGTCAATGACTGGTGTAGATTAGTGGCATAATTCACAACTGTTTTCTAACCTGAGTTATTGTAAGTCAGACTGGGACATCCCTGCTTCACTCCAAACACTGTCTAAAAAGGTGAGGAGATTCATCATCAAGTGACAAAAACATGCCAAGTTGAAGAACCTTTTTGACCACTTTCTAGGCACTTCACAGTTAGTAAATATGGGCCATATAGATTTATTTCGGTCTAGATTAACCCTCTGAATGACAACGGAGATACTCTTTTTGTGGATCTGTTGCATACATGCAGCACAATCCAAGTGTCAGGGTTGGATTTCTGCCACCGATATAATCTTCAGATTTTCATCTGATGTGTGAACAAGGCCTTATAGCTACTATGTGGAAATACAAGGTCTCACAGACTCGACATACAACGGAGTATTTACAGGTGCATGGGCAATGTAATGGAAGGATTTTCTTATCTCCAAGGCAGTGGCTATCCTAGGATTATATCTCAGGCCGTCTGTAGCTAACCTCCAGCCGTGCAGATCTCACTAGCGGTGTTGCAGTCCCTGCACTACACGTGTTTATCGTGTGGATTACCCGACTCCATCATGTTATTTGAGCAGAGGATCTTCACCTCCCCCACCGTCCTGCATACTTTGCATCCACTAACAATTATTGTTCTGTGATGTCTTTTACGTATTACTATTTGTACTCCATACACAGGAAACCAAATCATATACACAGCCCTATAACTATATAAACAGCTGCTCACCATCAGGGTCAGGAGCATGGAAAACCTGCACAGCTTTCCTGTTGCCATCATACTGTATACAAAGTAGTTAACAGTTCAGGATCTTCACTAAAGTCAAGAATGAGACATTAAAATTTGCTTACTTAAGTGAAAACTTCTAAGAGCTGAACACTTTAGACAAGGCTTCTCCACTGCAAGTGAAAATAATGGGAAAAAAAAAAAAAAAAAAAAAAAAAACAAAAGGTAGTGATTCAACAGAGAATTATGCAGGATATAAAGTCCGCCAGAATTATAACATATAAGGGGAAGATGAAGTCTCAGGACTGTCAGTGACACCAGAAGGGGTGGCGTAAGTTTTCCCCTCCACAACATTTGCATGACCCCTGAAAATGAGTCAATTTCCTGCCCCCTTGTTTGCAAATAATTTCCTATGGACTTCAGAGTCCTGCACAATTATCCCCATCCAAAAGAAAAAGGGCTGAGACCAACAAGGGTGGGTCCCCTCTGCAATGGTCTCATAGGCGGCCTCCATGACAGATATCCCCTAATGTGATGCTGACAAGGCCTCAGACTCTGTTTATGCTATGGTTATCGAGTACAAATGAGAACAAGTAAAAGTTATTTGCAGAACAGTTTTCCTCTACGAGCAACATAAAAAGTGCAGCATAGAAAATGTACAGAGCATTAAAGAGAATTTAAACCATTAAATTAAAAGGGAGTCTGTAGGGTCCCCAATCCTTCCCCTCTGCTTCAGCATCCAGTAAGGAGACTGCTATGTCCATCACGAAGACCAGAAAAAGCCTGGGGAATATTCAGTGTTAGGCACCGCAAATGAAGGGACACTTGTGGTTGCAATGTTGGGGGGATTAAAGGGTTATTTCCATCTTAAGTTATCCCCTAGACACAGGATATGTCATAACTTGCAAATTAGTGGTTGGGTGGTCTGACTACTGGGTGCCCATGATCAAGAGAAAGTTTTGTCTGCCATTCTGAAGAGAATAGTGGTGAGGATGGACGTGCACCACTCCATACACTGCAATACAAGCAATGAAGATAGCTGAGTACTGCGTACTTTGACTATCTACAGCCCTACCTATAAAATGAATACAGCGAGACGCATCCGTCACAACCACCACTTCCAGAATAGAGAACAAAACTTCCCTGTTCTCCTAACCGGTGGAGATCTCATTGGTCAGACGGCCACCGATTCGCAAGTTATCCCTATCCGATGCATAGGAAAGAATTTAAGATGGAATTACCCCCTTTGATACTGGGATTCCTCAGTCTTGCAACCTGCATGACCATTAACATAGATACATTTTATAATGTTTTCCTCATCGTCTATAGAGCACCCCCAGAAGTTTTCAGGGCACATTGCTTTCCTCAAGTCTATGCATTTATATTTGTTTCTACCATAAACTAGGCCTCAGACAAGCTGATATTACACGGGCACTGAGCCAACCTACAGATTTCAGCAATAGCAGTCTAATGTGTATGAGGGCCTCCCAACAGCAGACATGAGGGGAATACAATATACAAGCTGAGCATGTATAGACATAGGCAGTCAAGAGATATTGTTGCAGCCATATGAGCTGACAATTGAAGTGTACCCACTGTGTATGGCCATTACTATACAGCAACTTTCACTATGAGTCACATTGAGCAATGTCATGACATGTTTTTTGTCATGTCAAAGGAATGCACAGTCTTATACACAAATCGTGTTATACACTGCATACAAGTGAATGAGAACCTGCAGCAATGGTGTCTCTGTAGAGTGATAGCATAACTAGAAATCCTGGGGCTCCACAGGAAATCCTGGGAGCGGGTCCCATCACATTATGATCATCAATAGCATTAAAATGGCAATGTTAAGATTATTCTGCTCAATGTCAGGCTGGGGTACCTAGGCCCACCAGCACACTTCATTCTGGGGTGCCCAGTATACAAAGAAATGCATATATTACCTGCCTCCTTTGTTAAGTATTAGCCAGGTACCTAGCCCTTGCTCTCGAACAGGGTCCCTGTAGCTCTAATAGCAAGATGATCGATGATAGGAGCCCCATAGTGATAGGAAAGAGACCGGGCCAGGGAGGGAGGGATAGTGGTCAGCCTGTCCCTGTGCCTAGAGGTCATCTCTGCCTGTATCCATATTAAACTGGGTAGTTAAATATTCTACCCAGTTTATTATATGGGCACATAGGCAGCATGAGATGCTGTGGGCTGTCTGTATGTAACACAGTGAATGGACTGTGCCATGCACCACTCTTAAGGGTTGGTGGCTAAGGGCCCACTAGCCCCCTGTGTCAGGGCCACCAGGGGATTCACCTGCTTCCAGTCTGATCCCAATTCTAGTTTTCACGTCTTCAGGATGTGCACACTCAATCGAATCTGACTAATGCCTCCCCCCCCCCCCCTCTATTCTTTCCGTCATCCACAGTTATCCTTAGCGGAGGGGGTCTTCTGAGATCAGGGATAGCTAATAGGTCCCCTAATAGTTACAGTCATAAGCACATCAAAAAAAGTCGTGAGCGCACAAGCTGCATCTGTAATGTGGATTTTATGCTGCATCCGAAATCGGGACCAGATGTGGTTTTATTGTGTCGTCCTGGATTGTTTCCAGACATATCCACTTCAGAAGACATGGCAAAAATGTGTCATATCTACAGTAAACAAGAATAAAGATTATAAGTTCCAAGTAATGTAATGGCTATCATTTTCAAAGGGCTTGGCCCACCATAAAAAAAAAAACAAACAACAAATATTATAATAATAGTTGTCACCAATCATCTGCAGGTTGATAGATGTACGATGGCTGGGAACAAACCACTCACGAGTACAGGGGTCTTGTGTGCCCTGTTTGAATGGAATAGTGGTGCCGCCTGCACACTGCTCCATTCAATCTCTGTGGAACTGCCAGACATAGCCTAAAATGAAGGCATTGCCGTTTGGCTAATACCCGGTGTTGATCATAAAGGGAATAAAGTACAAAAGGCAGATGGTACTTTTTTTTTTTACATCCACTCCTTGCTTTGGCTTCAACAAGATGACCAAAGCCAATGCAAGTGACTATACCCTATAACTAACCAATATCCAAGCAATACAGTGGATTTCACTAGGTAATCTCTGCAGGATGCCCATACACACAAGTTGTTTATCTGCAGGCATTTGGCAGATCCTGTGGTCATATACACAAGATGAAGAGCAGCTGCTGCTAAAATAAGCTGAATCTATCTAGCGTAGTCCTTGTGCGGAGCCTCCCCTGTCCCCCCCAGTCACCATGTCTTAAGCTGAAAAGGTATATTTCACTTCCTTTACCCTTACTAAAGGAGGATCCACCCAATAACAATCATATTTCATATAAAAGATACAAAATATCACTGTCATCTATTGAAAGCAATGAGAAAACTTGTACATGTCACTAGAAAAAGCCCCCTATCCTTACCACTGTTTGAGCACCGTTGTCAATGGATACAACCTGTGGTCCATCTTCATTCAGGATGGGCATGCCCAGTTTTTTTCTTTCACTGTCCTATAACTGCTTATTAGATCAGAGGTACATAACCGGCATGTGCCATCCTAACAGACCGTGTGAAAGATCTCTGTTAGCAGTATTAGCCAGTGCGGCAGTTAGAAGACGCACGGAGCAAGGCATACCTGGGAAATGTAGTTCTTACTAGTAAGCAGGCAGTCACATGCTCCATAGTAAGGACACCCACTCCGGCCAATACAAGCTGGAAATGTAATAGTGCTATAGGGGAGCAGATCTTGAAAGAAAGGGCACGTAGGAGGTGGGTGAAGTGACACCATAGCATTATAATGATCAATGATGCTAGGAGTCCTTGCCTCCCCACAAAATACAGTCCTATAGTGATAAATCACTATAATGCTAGGAGAGTCTGTGTCCTCGCATAGTGTTCAGGCCTGTATCACAGTAACGCTCAGTTTCACAGCAGAAACATGTGAAACCAGTCTTGATCTCATCCACTTAAGTGCTACTGTACATTGCGGCAAGTACTCTTTGGGTGGACTGTCAATTGAGCTTCACTGCTTACTAGTGATAGTTGGGATCCAAAACCAAGGGCCCCCAATAATGGCTGGAATGAATGGCTCTCCTGAACACCACGTCCCTCAGGAAGCTAAAGAGAGGGCACAGACAGTATATCACTTCAGTAGATGCCATTCAATACCACATTTTCACACGTAGAAATGTGTGTGAAAATGTGGTATTGAATGGCAACGTGATTCCAGTAGCCTGGTCAGAAGAATTGTAATATTACAAGGGGGCGCTGCGTCGCTTTACAATGTGGTCTCAGATCAAAATACATCTGACAACTTGGTCAGAGAATCAGATATATGTAATATGTATGCTGGTCTGGATGTGCTTCATGTAAACACACAATACGACCCAATCCCGCAACAGCGAGGACAAGATAGCCGACCAGATCAGTCTTCAGTGTTTTCATTCCAGCAGTTAATGGGTTAATTCCTATTCATAATAAGAACCACACACTCAGGAGCTAGTAAGTACTCACCTCTACCATAAGTAACCATATCAATCATTCTTCAAGGGTCAAAAAACAAGACTACGGAAGTTTAAAATGCTCCAAGCAGCCCTGAAAGCAATGTTTGTAGAATACCTATAGACATATTAGTAGGTGCCTCCATGCCCAGTCTACAAACCTTGGCACAAATTATAATGAACTGGGCACGACTGTAACCATAATTGTATTTTGCTAGACAGATGAATGGTGGACTTGTGCAATATCTTTATGCTGTAATACTTGTGGCATTAAATAAAGAAAAACAAGGGGCTCATGTATCAATGAAGTTGACGGGTTCTCAATACCCCCACTTGCTGCCAGAAAAAAGCTAGATTTTGGTTTTATTTTACAAGCAGCGACTACATACCGGCATTGCCTAGACTGGATACAATTGCAGCAAATGCTCAATTGCCACAAAACTAAAATATTAAAGGGAATCTGTCAGGTCAATCTGGGACACTAAACCACCCACAGATCCTTATAGACCTGGGGTTTAGTGTCCCAAATCGCCCTGTTGTAATGCAATCCGAAGGCGCACTAAAAAAGAAAAAAACCTTTATACTTACCTAGAGAAGGGTCTGATGTACGCTGTTCGGTCGAGAACAATCTGGCTTATCCTCCCGGCGCCTGCGCTGTTCTTCAGTCAAGCAGAAGATGGACACCCCGGCTTCACTGCGCAATTGCCAGAGGTCATGCGCACGGGGCATGCGCACTGAAGCCGAGGTGTACTCTTCTGGCTTCATTGAAGAACTGCGCAGGCGCGGGGCATACAGCAGCAGGGTGAGTATAAAGCTTTTTTATTTTTAATGCGGCCATGGATTGAGTTATAACAGGGTGATTTGGGACACTAAACCCCAGATCCATATGGATGTGTGGGTGGTTTAATGTCCCAAGTTGCCCTGACAGATTCCGTTTAAGTTTGTTACTTGAAAATAGTTAATAACTGGAACACAATGTATAGCAGAAAGCTAAACCATACTTCATAACAATGCAATGGTGGAAAAAAACATGTAAACAGCCATTGTTACATCAATTAAAAATGGGTATACACATAGTAGTAAATGCCACAAAAACTCAGGAGAATTGGGGATGGAAATTGCGTTCTGTACATAGCGCTCATTTCGTAGTCTGAACACAGTCAGAAGACTGGGAATCCTTGCATTATAGTCACCGGGAGACAGGGACTTCTAGCATTATAGATTAGTATGACGTAAGGAGTCCAAGTGTCTTGGTTTAGGCTGGGAAATCTGGCCAATGTATGGACCGGTTACCTCCATGTGCATGGGGACTTACTGTATATAACAAATTTAGTGTATGGTTTTTAAGGGATTCACTATACTTGCCACACAACAGTGGTAAATTATGTGCAGTTTTTGTTGTGTGGTCCTTGGCAGCCATAATGGGCAGTACCTGTTAGTGATCAGCTGATCCTCATGGGTTCATCAGCGTTATCACCATAGGAAACTGTGGGAAGTCACTGCTGGACACACGTGGCATTACAAGGCACCCAATGAAACATCCATTGATTTCTATGGGTTTGGACCATTCCCACCGTGTATCACTGTTTTAGACGAAGACAAAAATCGGACATGGAGCACTTTTGTTCCATCCAAGATATATGAATACTCAATGGACAGCAATGAATCAGTTAGCGGTCTATGGAAGGCAGACACAAACAGATTAGTGACAGATAGTAATCAGTTTGTGTCCATTTTTCAATCCGTTTTCTTCTATGCGCATGCTCAGAAAGAAGGGAACAAAACAAAAACAGACAGCACTATGTAACAATTTGTGAATTTGACGAATCCACAGTTTATATATATATATTTTTTTTTTTACATGGATTCGCAACGGGTGGATAACAGGTGCAGATGTGAACATAGCCTTACGCTGATGCCACACAGAATGGATCCACTATGGGATGTCTGCAGCAAACGCCAGCTAAAATCACTTGTTTTTTTGCTATGGCATTCAGCCATGATTCCTGGGCAGATGAACACACAGCAATATTTGACACTACTGTGTGGTGAAAACCCACAGCACATTATAGGTCTTTTTCTGGCACCCTATGGATGGCATTTCTATAAACCCCATCCACTATACCAGTACTATGTATGGCAGCGGGTTAGCCACCGTTGGTTCTTCTTACGAATCCCCGCCCTAATACCTGGTCACACAGAGTCCTCCAGAAGGGAAGGGGATTCCTTCTATTAAATCCTTATGCATTACCTTTTACGCTTTATTTCTATAATACTAGGGGGAAAAAAATAAATAAATTATTTTTTCAACTGAGTCTGAGCATTTTGGACTGGTTTTGACACAAAGACCTGATGTCCTTGGACTGTGCCATTCATCTGGAGTAAACATAGTGATACATAAGCCCCACACTCCCATCTCATAAAATACAGTATATGCCACATCTTCGCCACGCCCTGCCCGTTTACTTAAACCTGTCCACACGTAAACCTAAAAAAAAAACCCCATAAAAGAAAATCTAATGCACACAACAGCCAGCCTAGTAACAGAGTATGCCTGTAACACCTTGTATACTGAGAGGTTTTCACAAACAAGGAGTTAACCCTTTATTATCCCACAAGCAGACCATTTACAATTAATGCAGAAAAAGAACTTCCAGAGTGCTACTTCTGTGACTTGTAGTTCTACAAACTAAAGTTATTTGTGCAGCCACTATACAGCATACTAGTTTCACATAGACAGAGTTATTACCATTCAAAGGCAGTTTGGTCCTTGGTGACGGAAAAAAACAGCTTATTACATGGCACTTAGTGCAAAGCTAAGGCAGAGATTAGGAATGCTGCGTTTAAGACAAAAAGCCACAGCTGAGACAAGGGCAGACAGTCTCCTAAATATATGGACGTCTACATAGCTCAATACATAAAAGCACTTGGTCCAAGACTTACCTCTGAAGCCGATGGTCACTATAGGATCTGGCTTGCCAAGCTTGGTTTTAGGAACATTAAAAGCAGACTCCACAAAGACATTCAGCATGGTTTCACAGCTTTGACTGTGTTTCGATTAAAGTTAGTGCCTGCAGTTGTAGAGAGCTCCCTGGCTGGGACTATTTATCTACAGGCAGCAGTGATAGAAATGGGAAACTGCTGCACAAAAGGGATTGTTACTTTAAGAAAAAAAAAAAAAGTTGGGTGGATCTTACCAGCAGTTACATAGAGGAGGCTACAGAAAATACCTGTAAAATGATCTCTATGCAGCCTGGTGCAGGTCCCAGCCTGTCTTCTACGGAGAACATTGGAGATTTCACTCTTTTGCTATGTTTATATTGCTGTAGGATATACAGCGGCTCCCTGGAGGCAATAATATGTCATTTAGTGGTATAGTAGGATAACCGAGCAGATTCACTGTCTGGTAGCTTCTAAACCAAGCTTACATAGATAATTTTTTACCCCGGGAAGAAAACAGTCAACGATTTACAGCAATTTTTTTCGACACATAAGAGGGTAGTTAAGAATCAGTAACATTCACAAGTTTCTATCCATTAAAGATCTGATCTAATGGATACAAATATCACAACCCTTTAGGCTCCTAGCACATAGGAAAATCCTGGCTGGACAATCCGGTTCGCACATCAGACGGATTTCCCATCCCAAACCCGTTGAAGAAACCAGGACTCCTTGTATACAGTAATAGTGATTTAAGTTGCTTGGATTCCCTGCCTGCCCACAGCTCTACTGTCCCATACCATGTATAGTACATAATGTAGAGCTGTGAGGTGAGTGGGACTCCGAGCAACGTAGATCACGATAATGTAATGCTAGATTCACACTAGCGATCGGGCACTCCATCCAGATTCCACTTAAAATCGGCAGAGAGAAAAGTCCTGCAGTATAATATCGGTGGAAACCTGGCAGACCCCATTATAGTCTATGGGGTCCACAGGTTTCTGCTGGTAACCACTTTTTAAGTGGATAGGGTTTATGTTTTTCCAAAGGACGGAAACCCAAACTCTAGTGTGAACCTAGCATTAGGATTCCCGATCTCCTGGATGGGTTTGGGCTGGGAAAGCTAGTGGATAAAACAAAGTGGGGGAATTTACAAACCCATGTATGCCAGTTTCCTGGCAATAGATGGGTGTAAATGTGGAGCATCTTGGCCACACAGTCCTTTTTTGCTCCAAAGAAACACCACATTGTTCCTTCTGCATCCGGCACATCACTTTTTCCAAAAGCGGATTGAACAGGGTGGAGACCAATGCGGGCCAAGGCAGGGACACCTGAGCCCAACAAAGTTATCATAACTGTCCCTGACTAGTGTAGCTTTCTGATGCATAGGAGGGCTCTAGAATTATTAAGCAGTCAGGAATTCAGGTGCATTTCATTCCAGCATGGGAACTAATGACGAAGGGCATAGAAAACGCCGATCATAATAAATTCCCCCCAATATTTTACATTCCCAGTAAAGTAAATTCGATTTCAAGAACACTGTGAAAAACACAAACATTCAGAAGGTGTCCATAAAATACTATTAGGCCACCTGCACATAGGCTTTCATGGTCAAGAAAATGCGGTCCGAATATTGTCCGTAATTCCTATACTGCATTCTCTCCAGAGACCCGGACTCACAGTATCATGGTTATCTATAATGCTGTACATGACTGTCTGACTGTGGGAGTATTGTCTCATCATGATACAGTACAGGACAGTAATCCTGCATTGAGGCAGTGACTTAAGCTATCATATGTAAGTAGGATACTGTGAGTACGATCTTCAGACAGAGTGCAGTCTGGGAATTATATATTTTCTGGACTGTAAAAGCTGAAGTGCAGTTGGCCTTAGCTTAGTATACAACATGGTTCCTGAATATGTACATATGCATGAGGCGTATGGCTAAGGCCAAACATTGCGGAAATGCAGTGGAAAAAAAATGTAGAGAAAATGCAACAGAAAGCGCTACACCTGCATATTCTGCAGTGTTTTACAGTCATATGAAAAAGTTTGGGCACCCCTATTAATCTTAATCATTTTAGTTCTAAATATTTGGGTGTTTGCAACAGCCATTTCAATTTGATATATCTAATAACTGATGGACACAGTAATATTTCAGGATTGAAATGAGGTTTATTGTACTAACAGAAAATGTGCAATATGCATTAAACCAAAATTTGACCGGTGCAAAAGTATGGGCACCTCAACAGAAAAGTGACATTAATATTTAGTAGATCCTCCTTTTGCAAAAATAACAGCCTCTAGTCGCTTCCTGTAGCTTTAATCAGTTCCTGGATCCTGGATGAAGGTATTTTTGACCATTCCTCTTTACAAAACATTTCCAGTTCAGTTAAGTTTGATGGTCGCCGAGCATGGACAGCCCGCTTCAAATTATCCCACAGATGTTCAATGATATTCAGGTCTGGGGACTGGGATGACCATTCCAGAACATTGTAATTGTTCCTCTGCATGAATGCCTGAGTAGATTTGGAGCTGTGTTTTGGATCATTGTCTTGCTGAAATATCCATCCCCGGCGTAACTTCAAATTCGTCACTGATTCTTGTACATTATTCTCAAGAATCTGCCGATACTGAGTTGAATCCATGCGACCCTCAACTTTAACAAGATTTCCGGTGCCGGCATTGGCCACACAGCCCCAAAGCATGATGGAACCTCCACCAAATTTTACAGTGGGTAGCAAGTGTTTTTCTTGGAATGCTGTGTTTTTTGACGCCATGCATAACGCCTTGTATGACCAAACAACTCAATCTTTGTTTCATCAGTCCACAGGACCTTCTTCCAAAATGAAGCTGGCTTGTCCAAATGTGCTTTTGCATACCTCAGGCGACTCTGTTTGTGGCGTGCTTTCAGAAACGGCTTCTTTCGCATCACTCTCCCATACAGCTTCTCCTTGTGCAAAGTGTGCTGTATTGTTGACCGATGCACAGTGACACCATCTGCAGCAAGATGATGCTGCAGCTCTTTGGAGGTGGTCTGTGGATTGTCCTTGACTGTTCTCACCATTCTTCTTCTCTGCCTTTCTGATATTTTTCTTGGCCTGCCACTTCTGGGCTTAACAAGAACTGTCCCTGTGGTCTTCCATTTCCTTACTATGTTCCTCACAGTGGAAACTGACAGGTTAAATCTCTGAGACAACTTTTTGTATCCTTCCCCTGAACAACTATGTTGAACAATCTTTGTTTTCAGATCATTTGAGAGTTGTTTTGAGGAGCCCATGATGCCACTCTTCAGAGGAGATTCAAATAGGAGAACAACTTGCAATTGGCCACCTTAAATACCTTTCTCATGATTGGATACACCTGGCTATGAAGTTCAAAGCTCAGTGAGGTTACAAAACCAATTTTGTGCTTCAGTAAGTCAGTAAAAGTAGTTAGGAGTATTCAAATCAATAAAATGATAAGGGTACCCAAATTTTGCAGCGGTCAAATTTTGGTTTAATGCATATTGCACATTTTCTGTTAGTACAATAAACCTCATTTCAATCCTGAAATATTACTGTGTCCATCAGTTATTAGATATATCAAATTGAAATGGCTGTTGCAAACACCCAAATATTTAGAACTAAAAATGATTAAGATTAATAGGGGTGCCCAAACTTTTTCATATGACTGTACATATATATCATAAACAATGTCCCAAGGTGGTTTCACAATCTAAATCCTCTATCAATACATCTTTGGCGTGTCAGAGAAAACCCATGCAACACAGGAAGGACCTACATACTCAAGTTTCAGACATCAGCCTTGACTGGATTCAAACCTAGGACTCAAGTCCTACAAAGAATTTGTGCTAACCACTGTGCCACCATGCTTTGCCTATTCGCTAATGTGGAGAAATTCAGCACTTTTGCATCTAAAATGAACATACTGGGGCAATTTATCAATATTGGTGAACTTTATACTGTCTAAAATTACAAATCTCATTCATAGTTTTAGACATATTTAGGAATCTGTCGTATGGACCGTTATGAATCAGTCTAATTTTCGAACGTGCCCACATTCTCACTCAACTTTCTGATGTGCCAAAATTGTGGCTCATTTTTTCTGATGTACCAAAAAATCTGCCTCCTTTGTTCATACACCAAAATTCTTTCAAAACTCAATCTTGAACTAAATTTACACCATTTTAAACTTGGTCTACTTTGCATGAGAATTTCTGAGCCATGTTCATTTTTTTCGGTCCCAAAAATGTGTTGTAGGCCAGGGGCCAATGTGATGTAAACAACGCAGCAAAAACCGCAGCGTTTTACAGTTCCTGCAAAGGAAAATATGCACAGCAGAAATGCTGCGTTTTCCAAAACCATTGTGGTTTTGCCTGTCAATTATACCTATGGAAACGCCGGCGGTTTCCCTATAGGTATAATGGAAGCTGAAAGTCCGCAGAGGAAACCTCTGCAGACTTTCTGTGAAAAGCGCTGCGGGAAAAACTGCAATGCATTTCTGCCACAGTTTTTCCCACAGTGCTTTTTTGCTGTGGCCCACTACGTAGAGCCTTAGCTGTAAAGACACTTTCATATGCCCATTCTGGTTTACATTTTTCAAAACTGACAATCCGATCTTATTTTTCTCTTCTTTCTGGCACATGCTGTCCATAAATATGTCGTAAATGCCTTGCACCATACATTGTGGCGTAAATGTAGACAGAGAAATGTCAAACTTCTATTGAAAAATATGTCTGCTGCATTTTTCAAAAATGTACATTAGTGCATTTTCCGCAACTTTTGAGTACAAAATGCAGCATTTCTGACACTTACAGCACAATGGAGGTCTCATGTACCCCTATGGCAGCCCTCTTATGCCCCCATACAATAATACAGCAGTGTGCATGGGATGGGCCCTTACTTTTTGCTAGATCCTGTCTAAAATACCCATTGTTGGTTATTATGACTGCTATGTAACTGGCTGCTTTGCCTGAAGGAGTATCTATCAGCCAGATAGCAATTTCAGTCAGGGTGTGTCCTCAATATTTCATTCCTTCTAGATGTATGAATAGGTGCAATGACTGTAAAAACTAAACCTAGTAGAAACATAGTAACCGAGTGCAGCATTAGTTATAGAAACCTACCACAGCTAAAGTTGTCCATACTCGTAACCAACCCCCAACTCATGTATCTAAGTAGAAACCTTTGTTTTGTAGACTCCAACAAGGAAGTCATTTTACATTGTAGAAGTCAATATACACAAGACTGTTCCAAAAAATGGATATGAAAAATTGTGAAATTTTCATCCATGGGGCCCCCATTTTCACAGATCCCTCATAGGCTTTTGTCTATGAGTGATCTGTGAGAAATATCCAGAAATAGGATATGTCCTATTATTTGATAGGCTTTTCAATGGAACTGAACATGTCAACATGCCATTCATAGTCATTGTTCTAAAAAATAGCTTGTGTGAGGGCCGTTCAAAAAATTACCGTTTTTCACCATCATGTTAATAAAGCCTTAGGTGTGATTGGTGTGACATTGACTAGACTAAGGTGTGGAATCTAAAGAATCTCTTTGGTATTAACCCTTAGGCCTCTTTCAGGTGACCATGTTTAAGTACCAATCAAGGAGCGCTATAGGAAGTCTTTCCTCCCCACCGCAGTTAGGCTGTACAACCAACAACGACCTAAGCGGAGATCAGGCCATACAGAGAACTGAAATATATCTCTGCCTGTTAAATCCCCCCCCCCCCCTCCTCTGCTAATTCCTATCTGTCTGTCTACTATCAATGTAATGCCTCTTACCTTGGAACATTCCTGTACATGTTGTATTTGTATTGTATCTGCTTATCTTTGCTGCTGTAACACACTGAATTTCCCCATTGTGGGACTATTAAAGGACTATTATTATTATTAAAAACTGTGCAAAAAATGAAAATAATAACAGACGTGTTGTCCATTTCTTATCGGTCGCTGAAAGAAAAAAATTCCTGTATCAGAAAACACACTTTGCATTGAAATTCTGTATTTAGACCATATTTACAGGTTGGTACGACATATCAATATGGCTGTCTGAATGAGCCCTTAACAATTTACTTCCTATTCAAAGGACAAGGCTAACTTGCTCATTGGTCCCAACTGCTGGGACCCCACCGCTCATTTGCACTGGGGTGTTTTGCACCCCAGTTTAAAAGGAGTGGCAGGCATGGCCTCTCTAAACATAGGGCCAATGGTGCACTTGCACCAGGCCCTATGGTAGCAGGGGCCCCTTGGGATAGCCCTGCATTTCAAGTGCTGTCCCAGGCAGTGGGTCCGGGCTGCCCCGACTCCAACTCATCCGTGTTTGCTCCCTGTTTCACCATTTAGCCCCTGTCTCTGCTCCGGTGTCTTGAGGGCAGGTAATAGGCGCAATGTAATGACATCACTAATATCATGCCTGTTGCTCCCTGAAGACTCCGGGACAGACCGGAGACAGAGGAGAACAGAGAACAACATATACTGTGGGGGCAACTGGAGGAGGACAAGAAACTGTGTGGGAACCTGGAAGGGACATTATACTCTGAGCTCAACTGAATGGGGACATTATAATATAATATAATACAATGTCTATTGGGCCTCTGGGGGGGACAGGTTAATGTGTGATGGACCATTATATTATGTGAGGCCACTGCAGGGGCATTTGATTGTGTGATGGGCCACTGAGAAGGCTTTATACTATGTGAGGGACACTGAGGAGGCATTATAATTTGGGTGGGTCAGGTATGTCTAAATAATGGTCATGAGGGGGCCCATTTATGAAACCTTTGCACTGGCTACACCGATGTGTTAAAACGGCCTTGGTGGCAGGTTGGAAATTCATGCTCCTGGCTCCATTCACTTTAATAGGGAATGCTGTACTTTGGCTATCTCTGGCAGTTCCCATTAAAATGAATGGAGCGGAGGCGCTCATTTCCAACCTGCCAATCCATTCAAACTGGGGTGCAAAACACCCCAGTTGTTGGAATCAGTGGGGGTCCCAGCAGTCCAGCCTGATCAGCAAGTTAGGTAACTTGTTGTCACCCAAATACCCTTTTAACTCTATCTAGGTTGTATAGACTTTTCTGGTCAGATTTCCAGGCCATGGTCCCCAGAATAGTCACCAATTTGCTGTTGTAGTCCTAGAAGTCCTCCCTCCACTGCCATGTCTGCATTAGGGCAAAAAGATTATTAAAGGGATTGTCCACAATTTGGAAAAATCCATGGGGAAGATGGGGGGGGGGGGGAGGTGTAAAATTAAAAAAAAAATCATACTCACCTGTCCCCAGTGTTCCCTTTCTATCTTGTGCCGGGGCTGTGTTACTTGAAGCCATAAGGCCATAAGGCTCACATGACCACAGAGACCAATCAGTGGCCTCGCTGGTCGCTGGAGATGGGCTGGTGACATCACTCACATATGTTTTCAGTTCCTTACCAGTGACTGCTGAGGCCATTAAATGCTCTGAAAGGGTACTGGCGGCAATCCAAGGTCAAGTGAGTATGCTCCTATTCTGGAAACTCCTTTGAGGCTAAGGCTCCATGTTGTGGAAACACAGTGTTTTTGACTGCTGCGGAAACATAGCAGATGAGTAAATGAGATTCTAGCTAATCCCATCCACACATTTCTTAAAAAAACGCTGCAGAAAAGCCGCATTTTCAAAAACGCATGCATATACCGTGAGGGCTAAAAAAGGGGGTCATATACCGTGTGGTGGGATAAAAAAAGGTGGTCATATACCATGTGCTGGGCCAGAAAAAGGGGGTCACATACCATGTCGTGGGCTAGAAAAAGGGGGTTATATACCATGTGGGTACCTGAAAAAGGTGGTCACGTATCATGTGGTGGGCCAAAGAAAAGGAGGTTGTATATAGTGTGGGGGCCAAAAAAAAAGGGGGTGTTATTCTATGTGGGGGCCAAATAAGGTTTTTTTGGGTCTGCCAATGGGGTCGTGTCCTAATTAGGGGGCCCCATCACGCAACCAAAGATAGCTAGGTTGGGTATCTTTTTTTTTTTTTTGGGGGGGGGCGCCTTTCTATAGTTCGCCTCAGGTAACAGAGAGGCTAGGTTCACCCCTGAACATAGCCTAAGACCCCTTGCAGACAACCATATGAATGGTTAGCTTCCTGTCCAGGTTTTTCCCAGATAGCACACTGACCCATTAATTTCTATGGCCCATACACATGGTCACGTGTGCGGGCAGACAGTCTGGGCCGCAAAATATGGAACAGGTCCTATTGCTGTCTGATTTTGCGGCCCTGCTTCTGCAGCTTATATTCATTGAATGAAAGGGGCCTCAGAAGGATGGCCGGTGCATGGGCAGCACACGGATGACATCCGTGTGTCCCACATGCGCCGCCCATGCCGTTCATTCATGGCAGCCAGCTAGCACACGGTCGTGTGCAACCGGCTTTAGAGTTTTGGGTGGTGGTGGGGGAGCAGTGCTATTTGCTAACTTGTGTTTCTTATGTCTTAGGCTATCAGGTGCCAGACTAACAGAGTGCCATTGTGTACTGGTCCTGGTCAGCTTTATCACGTGGTCTGTTAATAATGGTTGTAGGTGGATAATTGACACTAAAAACCCATTATCTAAAATAAATATGTGATTATTTTCTTAAAGTACTAGACATTATTCCAAGCACATCTTATAAAAGACATATACACTTATTACTTTAGGAATGTTCTTTTCATTGCTCTTTTGATGTCCAAGTGTTATGCAACTTAATGAAGTGGCAAATTCAAGGAATTTCCTCCTCCATCTCCCTACAGTTTACATCTCAAGCTTATATGCAGCATCCCAGAGGCTGCTGCTTTTAATGTTTGTGTCTGTGCCTCTGGGTTTTATGTAGGTACATCCCGTTCTGTGTTAAGTGTTCTATGTCATTGTTATGCAGCTTTTTCCCTCAGCATTTTTCCCCTCTGCAGTGTTCAAAACCCAGACTTGGTTCAGCCCTGGCCTATCACAGGCCACTGGGTGGGGTTGTAGGGAGATCTCATCTCCCTGGTGATGGTTGGTCTCCTCAGTCTAGTGCATGCAGCTAACCAGAGCAGGTGTGCAGAGCCTTCCTGCCACAGCCTCTGGACTGAAGGCCAATCGCCGCTTTCACAGCCCCAGGAGGGATATCACCAACCCCAGGCTCGACTATAGACAGCCCTTAGCAAGGGAGAAGTGCTGTCAGGACTTTTGAACACTTTCGGTGCCGTGCAAGGAGGAGCAGGAGAGGACTCTGATAGGAGAACTATAGTCGGGCCTAGTCTCCAGGTAACCAGATCCCTGCCAGGACTCCCTGTAACTCCATCCCCGGGATACCTATCTGGGAGAAGCACCAGAGGAGGAGAAGTGGAAGACTTTACTGCAGAGCCTGTAACATCTCTGGGCACCCCCAAGGCTGGGGGTTGGACACTGTAGGACTACTTCCCCCATTTGGAAGCTGCTGTTGCCTTGTTGTTTCTGTTGCCAAATAAAAGGCTGTTTTGGTTTACCTGCACCGCTGACTCATGAGTCGTGCCTGTATCACCATCAGAGCCCTTCTGATCAACACCACACCAGCTCAGAGAGAAGAGGTCCCCTCTTCAACTGGAAGTGCTTTGGGGGAAAGTACTACTACCACCACCATCCGATAGTGCTGCAGGACCCCCTCGACTTTGTCCTGCCCAGGAGTGGGCTTGGAGTGGATGGTGAGTGTGCTCGGCCTGCTAGGTGGCACAGCATCCGCCACTACTACTCCTATCCTCCGGTCTCCTCCATCTGGGTTGCGGCATATAGAAAAAGGCTTCAGCATTAATATTGTAGATGTTGAACATTACAATATACATTTCGAGACAATGAGCATCTGATTTTTGACAATCAGTGTCTTTTTATTTTTGCCAGCCTTCCCATTGATTTGGTGTAGAATTTGCACATGTTATTGGGTAGTATGACATAGTCAACCACATCCTGTCCAAATGCTGCAGCAAAGGACTAATATAGAAGAAAAACACAGTGAAATGTAGAAAAACCATGCATGTAGATATAATAGGGATGAACAACACTGACCAGGCTAGGATTAGAAATGCCACCATGCTCCTCGTGCTGCTAGTGATGGACTTCACTTTAGACTGCATGGGAGAAGAGAAAGAGAATCTGTGAACTCCCCCCAGCTGCCAAATTGTCAGGCCTCGAGATATTAACCCTTTCCTGATCACAGAATGCAGGTTCACATCCTACATTTAAAGGAGCACTTTAGATAAAGCCCATTGGTGGCTTTACCTAATGGCAGGGACATTTTAACACATTGGTGGCTCCAGTGCAAAGGCTTCATAAGTGACTCACCCCATCACCACTACTTAGATGTACCTGACCTGTAAAAATTATAATGCTCCCTCACTGTCCCCTACATAGTGTAATGCCTCTTAGTGACCCTCACATAGTATAATGCCTCCTTAGTGGCCCTATACAATATAATGCCCCTCAGTGGCTTATCACACAGTCAAATGGCCCATATAATATAATGGCCCATCACACATTAACCTTCCCCTCCCGTATAAAGTCCCTCTCCTGGTGTACCCACACTATAATGTGCCCCTCTTGTTACCCCTACAAAGGTTCATACAAAGGAAAAAAAATAATACTCACCTTTCCCTGTTCTCTTCTGTCTCTGCTCCTGGAGGCTTCAGTGAGCAACAGGTACAATGTCCAGTAAGTAACATCACTACATCGTGCCTACAGATCCCAAGACGCCAGGAGCAGAGACAGGGGTTGAATGATGAAGCACCTTTGTATTGAACTCATCTGTGACTGGAGGATGCAGATGAGTTGGAATGTGGACATATTGCTGCGGCCCGGACCCAATGTCTGTTTTCCCTATGGTTAAAGCCCTCCTACCTGAAGGGGCATGTCACAGGGATCCAAAGAGCACCATAGAGAGAATCCCTGTGTAATGCTCCACCCCCTCAGGCCCCAGCACCATGTACAGACGTGGACAAAATTGTTGGTACCCCTTGTTTAATGAAAGAAAAACCCACAATGGTCACAGAAATAACTTGAATCTGACACAACTGGAATTTGCCAAACTACATGTTGACAAGCCACAAAGCTTCTGGGAGAATGTCCAATGGACAGATGAAACAAAAATCAAAATTTTTGGCAAGGTACATCGGCTCTATGTTCACAGACAGAATAATGAAGCATATCTTGAAAAGAACACTGTCCCTACTGTGAAACATGGAGGAGGCTATGTTATGTTCTGGGGCTGCTTTGCTGCATCTGGCACAGGGTGTCTTGAATCTGTGCTGGGTACAATGAAATCTCAAGACTATCAAGGGATTCTAGAGAGAAATGTGCTGTCCAGTGTCAGAATGACCCAAAACACACAGCTAAAAACACCCAAGAATGGCTAAGAGGAAAACATTGGACTATTCTGAAGTGGCCTTCTATGAGCCCTGACCTAAATCCTATTGAACATCTTTGGAAGGAGCTGAAACATGCCGTCTGGAAAAGGCACCCTTCAAACCCGAGACAACTGGAGCAGTTTGCTCATGAGGAGTTGCCAAAATACCTGCTGAGAGGTGCAGAAGTCTCATTGACAGTTACAGGAATCGTCTGATTGCAGGGATTGCCTCAAAAGGTTGTGCAACAAAATATTAAGCTAAGGGAACCATCATTTCTGTCCAGGCCTGTTTCATGAGTTTTCTTTTTTTTAAAATTCTGTTGAAGCCTGGTTGAAAAGCAATGTCTGACTTTCATTTGTTCATTTTCATAGAATTTTTTATATATTATTACTTTTGTCAGATTCAAGTTATTTCTGTGACCATTGTGGGTTTCTCTTTCATTAAACGAGGGGTACCAACAATTTTGTCCACGTGTGTATAACATAATTGAATCCGATTTGCCTAGAGTGTTCCTTGGAGGCTAAGGCCCCACCTAGTGAAACAGCTAATAAAAGCTGCAGAAAAAAAATTGCTGCAAAAATGCATTGCATTTTTTCCGCAGGGTTTTTCATCACATTTTTGCTGCTTTTTTTTTTTTTCAGTTTTTTCTTTCTCTATTAAATATATAGGGTAAATGCTTGCATTTCCGCAGCTAAAATGAACATGTTGAATTTGTTGAAAACACTGCTTTACCACAGTTCTTTTTTTTCCGCAGAGTGTGAATGAGATTAACTAAAATCTCATTCACTTTGCTAGTACTATCAAACACTTCCCTTTCGCAACGTGTGGCTTTAGCCTCAAGCGGTTTTCCCTCCACTAGCATAGTACATAGAACTGCAACACACCCCATTCATTTTGTACACCAATACAGTCCTGGCTTGGGAGAGGTGCTACATCAAGGAAGAGGATGAAGGGGCAGCAGGCCCTCACTTCTAAGGCTAGTCCTGGCAGTCAGACTCCTACTCTGAAGATTACACCTCCTAAGTGCATTGCAGACGGTAACATCTGTGCTAAAAATCAATATCTATATTTACACACTGATATTTTTCTGCAGCCTGTGAAGATTTGTTATAATCTCATCCATTTAGATGCTACCATTTTTCACTAGCAAATTCGGATGGGACAACGGCAATGTCTGTCCCCTTTGACCAACCAAAAAGTTAAGCAGTACAAAAGCTCTTCCTGATGCATAGTTTACATAGACTAGCAACATGAGGATTCATGTAATGTGAGAGGATATCCATTCTGCTGCTACGACCGTCCTACTTGAGCTCAAGTAAAGCAATGAGGAAATGAATAATCGTTTTCTTGTTTGGAGATTGACAACTCATCATAATGACGTCATAGAATTTCCTATGCCGGTGCCGGCAGGTCCACATATTTCCAAGATATAGTACTCTTCACCCTACAAAATAATTCCAGATATGTGGAATAAATGGTTATAATGGTTTTTGAATATTCTGTACTGAACTGTGTTGAGTGTCACCTGTCAAAAACATAATGTGTCTACCCCCAAAGCAATGTGAGTAAACTACAGTATGGAGGGTGGAGATGAAGTGAATAGGAGAAAAGCAGAGAGATAAATGCATAAACTATCTCACCCCAGAGCTTTATTCATGTTATGCTGCTAAGTACTTCTGTATAATGTCACGCATGCTGCTTCTGAGTCAGTACAAGAGAGTTAGGAAGCTCCTGTTTAATCCATGTGCTATGTAAGGAAGACATCATAGCAGCTAGTCTCTTCTACTAGCTCAGGAACAACTGAAACTGCAGAGGGAAAACTGCTAAAAATTGCAGAGTACAAGCAATACAATGGTCAGATACAGTGGCGTAACTAGGAATGGCTGGGCCCCAAGGCGAACATTTGACACACAGTATTATGCACACAGTATTATGCCCCATAGTGGACCACCCATGAAAGATTATTATATTCTGGGGTCTTTTCAGACCCCTGAGTATAATGATTGGAGACCCAGGGGAGGATAGGAACATAGAAAACACTGCAACTTACCTCTTCCTCGCTCCGGTGCACTCCCGTGCGCTACTTCGGCCATCTTCAATGTCGGACCGGATCTCGCGCGATCCAGGCCGGCGTCACGACGCATAATGACGTCGGCTGACGTCTGGGACGTCACCAAACAGGCCCGAAGCCTGCGGAGCGGCGGAGAGGTGAGTTACAGTGTTTTTTATGTTCGCTCACCTCCCCTGGGCTTCGATCGTTATACTCCCGGGTCTCAAAAGACCCCGAAGTATAACGATAGCAGTGATTGTGGGGTTCGCGGTAGCGACTGCCACAGGGCTCCAGGCCCCGTAATGTTCCGGGCCCTGTGGCAGTCGCTACCACTGCTACCCCGGTAGTTACGCCCCTGGTCAGATATAGAATTACTCCTCATGTACACAAGTATGTCAGCTTATCCTGAAAACTTACCTAAAAGACAGGCACATTTTAGGCTTTATTGCTAATATAGACCCTGGTCCCACAAAGCTGGTTCCTCTTCCTCCATTGCTGATACTCCAACTGTTGGTCACATGACCAACTCCACTCTACTGTATGCAATCGACTTGCGACCTGAGTAGAGGGAAGTCAGTGATGTCACTGAAAGCCTGATGGGAAGCCGGAGAAAAGAGGTACAAGAGTTCTGGCTTTCACAGGTGCTCTCCACTGGGATGCATATTAGTAATAAAGCTTTTCCTATACATGAAATGCGATGGTTAACTTTATGACTCCCTGGCAGACCCCTTTAACAAGAGCAGGGAATGGAGGGTAACTTACCAGTAACCCTATAACAGTTTCTGAATTCTATGCTTGTAGTACAATAGCACATAGATGAGGTGCCATCTAGTGGCCAATATAGTTGAATGTCTGTAAAAGATCTGGGACAAGAATCTCTCACATTGAGGAGAGCACCAGTGAAGGTGTGTAGAGATTTTAATTGCCTTTTGCCCTCTACTTAGCATCTACATATCACAAGGCATTATGGGAAAGGAGCTGGGGAGCTCATGCGCCCTCTGTTGGATGTAACAAATCCTCAATTTGCTTTTGACTCACCGAGCCTTGAGACAGCAAAAGGAATTTTAGCCAAACCAATTTCACTTATCTGCATACAGCGCTGTTTCCGGATTGTTGTCCTTCATCAGTACAGAGCAAAGTGAATTGGCTGGCTTAGTGAGAGGCAATGAGTGGGTTAGGGACAAGAATCTCTCACATTGAGGAGAGCACCAGTGAAAGTGTGTAGAGATTTTAATTGCCTTTTGCCCTCTACTTAGCATCTACATATCACAAGGCATTATGGGAAAGGAGCTGGGGAGCTCAAGCGCCCTATGTTGGATATAATAAATCCTCAATTTGCTTTTGACTCACCGAGCCTTGAGACAGCAAAAAGGATTTTAGCCAAACCAATTTCACTTATCTGCATACAGCGCTGTTTCCAGATTGTTGTCCTTCATCAGTACCGAGCAAAGTGAATTGGCTGGCTTAGTGGGAGGCAATGAGTGGGTTAGGGACAAGAATCTCTCACATTGAGGAGAGCACCAGTGAAGGTGTGTAGAGATTTTAATTGCCTTTTGCCCTCTACTTAGCATCTACATATCACAAGGCATTATGGGAAAGGAGCTGGGGAGCTCATGCGCCCCCCCTCTGTTGGATGTAACAAATCCTCAATTTGCTTTTGACTCACCGAGCCTTGAGACAGCAAAAGGATTTTAAACAAAAAAAAATAAATTAACATGAAAACGTGGTTTTTACGGATTGTTGTCCTTCAAAAACAACGAAGAAAAAGAAAAAAAGGGGGTAAAGGGGGGGAAAAGGGGGGGAGGGGACAAGAATCTCTCACATTGAGGAGAGCACCAGTGAAAGTGTGTAGAGATTTTAATTGCCTTTTGCCCTCCACTTCGCTTCTACATATCACACGACATTTGGGGAGGGGGGGGGGGGCGCTGCGGCCCCTATTGGATGTAATAAAAACTCAATATGCTTTTCTTCCGCCAACCGAAGGGGCAAAAAAAAAAGATTTTAGCCAAACCAATTTCACTTATCTGCATACAGCGCTGTTTCCGGATTGTTGTCTTTCATCAGTACAGAGCAAAGTGAATTGGCTGGCTTAGTGGGAGGCAATGTGAGAGATTCTTGTCCCTAAACCACTCATTGCCTCCCACTAAGCCAGCCAATTCACTTTGCTCTGTACTGATGAAGGACAACAATCCGGAAACAGCGCTGTATGCAGATAAGTGAAATTGGTTTGGCTAAAATCCCCTTTTGCTGTCTCAAGGCTCGGTGAGTCAAAAGCAAATTGAGGATTTGTTACATCCAACAGAGGGCGCATAAGCTACCCAGCTCCTTTCCCATAATGCCTTGTGATATGTAAAAGATCTGTACATTACAATGATGTTACTAGTTGAAATTTTTCTATAGTTTTTTAAAAGAATTAATCTAAAGCTGTCCACACATTAGGGATTTTACCTGTGAGAGCTGTTTAGGGTGACAATTCCATAACTCGAAATTTCTGATCAATCTTGCTTCTGAAGAGATGCAGTTATATTGTTTTGCATGAACTACAGCACCAGACAATGAAAAAAAAAACAACACTGCAGAAAAACTTACCGACAGATCTGTCATGTGGGATCTATCAAGCTTGTTCATGTCACTAAAAGGTAATCAGAAAATAGTCCAAATATTCCTTTTGGCTGTACAAAATCTTAAGGGGTTAATCTCATCCTGGACATTTACTCCATATCCTTATTCAGGCTTAGGTATGTTTTACATTCCCACAGACCAAATTGGCAGAGCTGTGTGCATGTGTAGCCAACTCCTCATACCCATCAACTAAAGGACGAGGATTGGGGATTCTTGACCTTGAGATATACTGTGGATATGATATAAATACACATGATGAGAATACCAGAATACCCCTTTAGGCAAACTACCCACGTTGAGGAAACCCTGCAAATTTTGCTGTAGATTTTGATTTCGTTTTTTGAGCCAAAGTCAAGAGTTGGGTCAACAGGAATGGGACATACATAAGAAGCTATTATACTTATCCGTTCTTCTAAATTTACTCCTGGCTCTTGCTTTAAGAGAACAAATACTAATATTGACCTTAAGACTTCCTGAGGCATAACCTGTAGGGAAACAGTATCGTATATTAGTAGAGTTCATGTTGTGGGTTCAAAACAGAAACAATCATTAAAGAAACGTAAGCCTGATAAGAAAGGCTCCAGATAAACTTACACATCTGCAAGTGAAAAGAGCAAAAGGCTAAGATTCCACATAGTGAAACAGTTAAAATAAAATTTAATAGGGGAAAAAAATGAATCAAAGTCCTTTGTCAAATGTAGCAAAGGTAATTTTGGGCTGCCTTTTTCATTTTCCAACCCCATATAAGTCTAAGGGAGCAAAATAAAAACTCAAAAACACCCTTTTTTTACGCAATGTGTGGATGACATTACACAAAATCTCATTCACTTTCAGAGTGAAAGTCACATAAAGAGGAGGAAAAGAACCTGCAAATTTGCAAAAGGTAGCTTGCATCAAAAGAGGAAGGAGCGTTTTCGTGGGTTGTGACCTTTATAAAAGTGGATAGCTGCATACAATGTACTGGCATGTATAGAAATATATACATTTACA